>JAJJWW010010573.1:0-14965 GCA_023531295.1 Papaver armeniacum | reverse complement strand
TGCGGCTAGCATGCTTTGGCGCGGTCGATGTGGCCGGCATGATTTGCCATTGGCACGAGAGGTGCGGCTAGCATGGTTGGCATGCTTTTGGCGCGGATCGGTGTGGGTGGCATGATTTGCCATTGGCACGAGAGGTGCGGCTAGCATGGTTGGCATGCTTTGGCGCGATCGATTATGTGATGAGTGCCAAATAGTGCATATTTATACACCTTTTTATTGGCATTTTACTCATCTTTTGCGCTTTATAACTCGGATATTATCCCAGTTACGTGTTTTCCTTGTTTTCAAGAATAAATATTTGTATTAATTAATTTTGTGTTTTTAGGTAATAAATAAAGCTCGGAGAATCGAGGAGCCCAAAAACAAAGAATTGGAGTCGACATCTATGGAGCGAGAGCCAAAGCCGCACGCACAGTTGCAACCCAACAAGTAGCAACTCATAAAGACATGGGCTTGAGCTGGACTGACCGCGACCTGGATCTGGAGCCCGTCCACTCCAAGCCGTCAAGATTTCGATCTTCTACATCCAATGGTCGCTACAGCCTCCTCATCAACCCTCTGTGTACTCGCGCAACACCGGATCGCTCCAAAACCGGCTACCTCTCTCAGTAGTGATCTCCATCGGCTCCATCCAACGCTCGCTCGGCCTGTCCCATCGTCCCCGGATGTGCCTGCCTCACAACGAAAACCCCATACCCTATACCCTATCGAACCTTACCCATTCTCCTCTCCATCTTCTCTTTCTTCACCTTACCCCGACACAGAGCTCTGCTCTGCAACACCACCTCCGCCACCATCTCCCCTTCTCCTCTTCCTCGTCACCAACAACCCTCCCCGACACACCACCACCATCACTCCCATTGCGTACTACACCATCCTCGCTTCACTCTTCTCCCCATAGCTTCTATCATAACCTAGAAGCTAGGATTGAGACGATTGAAGCTAGGGTTTCCACCAAAACCCATGCATGGCGTCTCGAGCACGAATTGACAAGAGGGGGAAGCGATTCGGAGTATGGGTACTCTATTTCTCATTTAATTTCTACTTTTGAGAAATTTAGGGTTTGGTAATTTAGGGTTCTTTGCTTGTATAAATAGAAGGGAGGATTTGTGTGTGATAGGGCACGCCTGGATTAGCGTCTTTGTCAATAAGACTTAACTTGTAGTTTTGTTACTTTGATGTTTTAATTACTTTGGCTAGGGTTGAGATGAAACCTAAAACTCTTTTGCTAACAGTTGTTCATGCTTTGTAATTGTTCTTGATTGTACTTTAATGCTTAGGATACATTTAATCTAAACCCTTTTGCATATTACTTTCACAATGTATGTCAATCTTTTGTATGCATTGTAGTCAGGGCTATTTCTATGTTAAAAGTGTGCAATTATGCTTCATTGAACAATATGGATTCTTAGACTAGTTGTGCCACGAGAAGACAAATAGTACTAGGGAAAAATACTTTAATTGTGATTAGAGTATCCATCTTAGGATAAGCTTAATCACGAGAAATGAAATGAGATTTGTGATTAGTCAGTACTATGACAAGGCAGACTAATACTAGGAATTAGTTTAGTGCCTCGGTTGATATTAAACTATCCATTGAGACCACTGGATGAATGGCAAACTTGCCATTACAAGGGACGAGAACACTATCAAAATCAATCAACTTAGGCGAGGTTATATGGTGGATTCGACACCCTAGAGTTCACTTACTGCTACAATTTACCTTTTTGCCTTAGCTCGGGTTCATCACACTTCAAACTCAGTAGTTTCGGCACAAAACCATTTTGTTACTCTGTCCACATTTGAAATTCGGGTTAGAAAGCCATAAGATCACCTTGAAAGCACCCCTCGTCTCTCGTGGATCGACCAGTATTTGCCACTGTCTTCATTGAAGACACCGTGCACTTGCGGTATAACCCGTAGGCCGTAATTTAGACACATCTTCGGGCCTACCAAGTTTTTGGCGCCGTTGCCGGGGACTTGGCGCGTGCCCTGTGACTATTGGCTTGATTTACTGTGTTTCATTTTAATCCCTGTATATACTCACTGAGTTTCATCCCCGTATTTGCATCATAACTTTCCTTTTGTTCTTGGTTAGCTTAGTGTAACTAGTTAATCTTATTCCTCGACAAATCCAAGAATACTCTCACCGTGCCGGTGTTAATATTCAAATCCATTTGTCTGTAGCCTGCACTCTTTTGAGAAACTCGGATATTTCTTCCCGAGTGAACAGTACCTACTTGTCTTTGTGCTACTCATATCGCTTCTTTGTGCTCTCTTTGCCGCTAAAACCTATTTGTCTTCTTTGTGCTTATGAACAGCCGAGGTAAGCCAATAGGGAGAAAGTCAAGGAAGGGGCGCAGACTTAAGGTGCATGTGATACACAACTTGAGCCAACCTGCTGTGTCTTCTTGTGGCAAGGGAAGCGCAATTGTTAACGAGGGCAGCCCAAACAAGTTAGCATATCCTTCTCTCCCTCGTTAACCACACCCGAATGTTAACTTTGTTGATAAACTTGCTAGACTTTGAATGAATGAATGCCGATAGCATATAGGCTTGCTTGTTAACCTTGTGCCTAAACCTGTGCTATCTTGCTTCCAATTTGTAATTCTTGAAAAGTCTCGCTAATTGAATGCTAAATGTGTGAGCTATCATTGCCATATTCTTGCGTAACACCGAGCAAGACCACGAGACTTGTGAGCATCTCGTAAGCAATTGAACCGGATCTGTGATCAATCCCTTAGCATCTGTGAGACTTGTGAGCTATTTGTGCATGCTTGACCTAGTGCTAACCCCCCGAGCCGACTGCAAACCATCAAACCTAGCCCCGTGCACCTAAGCATATTATTTTGCACTGAGCATATTCATGCACAATGTTACTTAGCATCTAAGCGGTTTGTGTGCTGTATTGCCTTGCCTTGTATTGCTTAGCCCTTGTGTACTCACTGACAACCACGAGCTCACGAGTTTGCCTGTCTTTGTGACACAAACACGAGTGGTATACCCACAGACACACGATTAAGTAAGCTTGTTAGGCTGTAACCCTGGCAGACGGAGGCGCTTTGTGAGCTTGCACAAACCTGTCAATTGAATTTGTTGAGCTTGTTGATCTCTCTCTCCATTTGCACTACATACCTTGTCTTGCCTTGGTGAGTGCAATACATTGAACTCTGCAACCTTTGTACTTGTGTGTTTCTGTTAAGATTGTGCATACTCAACCAGTCAAGATTGTGCATCTGTTAAGATTGTGTTCTGTTAAGATTGTGTGCACAATGTTGAAGCACCTGCACATCCGAGCTAACACAACTCGGGCTCTACACCATGACTAGCCCACTTAACAAAAACCAAACCTGGGTCATTAACATACAACAATCTGGGCCATTTAACATGATGGGCTGAACACTTTCACTTGGCTAACTCAACCTAGGCTTTGCACAACCACTTGGGCTGCAACCACACAACAAACTAGCCCACTTAACTCAACACAACCACGGCCGCAAACAAACTGAGCCCAGTCTATTCATTTACTCGGGCTATCTTTTTTCAAACATACGGGCCATACATTTTCCATACTTAGGCATGCGGTTTCACAAATCCACGGGCTTCAAACAACAACAATCCCAATAAACCAAAAAGCCCAAAATCCCAACAAACCAAATGAAACCCAATAAAAAACCAAACCAATCCCATTAAAACCAAACTTAGTCCACTTCAACCCAGGCTTTGAGTTCAATTTGTGTGATAAATCATGTCAGGATTTTGGTCCGCATCTGGGGATTCAAACAAATCCCTTAGAGCGTGCTTACGGGCACGCTTCAGGATGAACCCCCCACATACCATAGTGATTTTAGAGAATTCTATGCGCCTTCTCAGGGCCCTGACCTCACATACCCTAATCACTATGAGCACATGTATCATCCATCACAGGTTGAGAATGAACACTCTCCTCATACCCAGTCATCACTTTTAGATCAATTAGAGGCTCGACTATCTGCTTTAGAAAGGCAATCTGCTTTAGAAAGGCAATCGTCGAATCTAGTTTTCTAGGCAATATGAAATGCATGCTTGCACCTTATGTGGTGGCTTAGACCACCACGATGATTCTTGTTATATTTTGCATGCTTATAGACAGTCTAGAAAACCATCCAATGTATGAAGTGTCTAGAAGTGACTATTGGGACCATAATCAACCCACACATGCATCATTCACCACGGTGGGAGATGAACAATTTTATACTCCCCCAACTCCTAGTTTGAAATCAATAATGGATACACTCATGGAGCAAAATGCTAGGCTTGAAATGAATGCAATGCATGACCATCCATATAGCAACATGTCCGAATTTCCCTTCTCTAGTGAACCTCATGCACAACCATACAATGAATATCCATATGAGGAATGCATACCCACTAGTGAAAACTCTCCTTTCATTGAACAACATAATGAACTTCTTGAATTTAGTCAAAACCTTGAGCAAAACCTTGAGCAATATCAAAAGTCAAGCTGACCAAAGGTTTGCGAGCTTAGAACTCAAATTGAGTCAAATCATGATGCACTAAATGAGGAAAGGGAGGAACTTCGAGATGAAATGAATGTTAGGGAAATGCATTTGTGCTATGATGATGATGATGATGATGAATATGAAGAGCATGTGTATTTTGAAAATGTAGTAGAATCTTTTGGTTCAGAGACGTTAGGCGTCTCTTCTGTGAACCCTATGAATGATGCTTCTTCTGATATTCATGCATGTGATGTTGATATGGAACCTGTGGAATTTCCATGTGAAAAAGACCATGATTTACCCACTCCTGACCTTAGGAAAGAGTGTGACGGTGCAAATGATTTTATACATGAAAATAACTTAGATGTACCTAACCTCTCTCCTGAGTCACAAATTGAAACTCCTTCACCCAACCTAGGTGTAGTTTGTCACAAAATTGCAAAACCAACTTTTAAAAATGCCTAACTTAGGCCTAGAGCTTTGTGCTTCCCAAGTCCTCTTGGACTATTTTGCATCAAAGTATAACACTCTTAAGGAGCCACAGGTTGGAATATGTATGTGCACTTCAGTAATTAGCAAAACTCATTTCGAGTTAGACCTTTTGCATGATGTACCTTTAAAATTGCAAGATTTTGTTCTCACAAACACCCCTGTTCACAAGTTTAGGTTTGGGGAAACTCCTTCACATCTACATCTTACTTGCACTCTCATTTTATTTTGTGTAAGGTTTGTTAATGTGTGTACATATCGTCTTTTGGGTTGATCCTCAACTCTTTAGATTGTTAGTTTATGGTGAATTTTTGTATATAATCCAGTAGGACTTGTTAATTTTTTCTTTTCTTGATTCGGTTGAGTCTTCTTGCACATATATTATGCTAATCCGATATGATCTCCGTTGAGAATACTGGATTCTAGCCTTGACGAATGAAGCTCAACCTTGCTCCGTAGACATACCTAGGTAATCTCTTCCCTTTTATCTTTTCAACATAGTTCTCATGGTATGTGACTGTTTAATTTTTCCTATCTCATTGACACATTGAGGACAATGTTTGATTTAGGTTTGGGGGTGTGATTTGCATTTAGAGTTTTTAGTCTTTTATTTCACCTTTTATTTTGAAAAAAAAAAAAAAAAAAAAAAAAAAAAAAAAAATTTCAAAACTCTTTTTGTAAAAACCTCCAACTCTTAGAGATTTTAGAGTCACTAGCATGCTTTTAGCTATGCTTACATAGAGAATCGACCGAAATAACGGAACTTGGAAGTCCGAAAACGCAATCGGGTTTCTTAGTTGATTAGAGCGTTAAAGTTGGATTTAACCATCCTCTGAGGGCGAATTAGGTGTCTTGTTTAGATATTCGGTAGTAGAATTGTGATCACCCATAGTGGAGACTACCCATTTTACATCAAGCGAGGTGCCGACCTTCACTCTTTGTGACTTTCTAGAAAAGCTTTTAGAGTGTGTGTCACCGTACGTCAATTCGGGTAGGAATGGTGAGCTACCCAACTTCGCACCACTTTCAGCACTACTTTTTGATCTCTTGAGTGCTAATTCCGTCAATCATGAGGGTGACGTCTAAAGATGAAAACTCCTTCTAAATACCGATTGTAGTTAGCATCATTCTCTCTCTCAATCAATAAGACCCATAGAAACACATCATCGTCATTAAACCAGAGGAGAGAATCAGAATATTGAAAGAAAAATTGATATAGTCCAAGGTTTATGTGCAACAAAGAAAAGAAAATAAGATGAGAATTAATGAAGTTTGTGAAAAATTTAGTTTATCGTTTTAGTGTTGTTAAAAAAAAAAAAAAAAAAAAAAAAAAAAAAAAAAAAAAATTATTTTTGTTTATTTTGTATGTCTAGTTACCACAAAGTTAAAAAAAAAAAAAAAAAAAAAAAAAAAAAAAAATTATTATTAAGTTTTTGTGAAGTTGAGAAGTTCGTCATCAATAGTTGAAGGCCAGAAGGCCCAGAAGATTGAAGACGTTTACTATGGTTTCTTATGAGAGAGTGATATTAATTGCCGATCGGGTGAGGAGTGAGTGAGTACTCCCACCCTTGCTAAATGGTTGATTTCCTTTCTTAGAGATCATCGAGGAAAAAGATTCTTTTTGTCCACACTTAAGGAGTCTAGATTTTATTTCGGAAGGTTATCCTTCTTACCTACAACGTGTGCAGGATTTCTCTCTTTATTCCTACCTGCACACATGAGAGACTAAAAAAGCAATCTTTTTGAGTGCAATTATCATAAAACCCTAATGGTGAGGCAGAAGTTGAGGCTTATGATCACAATCGAATCTGAATTCTTTCATATGGTATGGTTACTTCTCGCTCAGCACTTAAGGATGAGAATGCGTTCTTCGATAGTTCTAACTGTTACTAGCATGCGAAACTCTATGTCCTCATAGCTTCTAGGATGCTTGAGACTCTTTTACACTCAAGTTGGAGAAGGTTTTGTGGGTACACCTCTTGTAAACCCTCACGAGACTACAACTCGTCCACTAGGGACACCTAGGGGTTTAAAGGCTTAGTGCATACGCTAAATGCATTCGAGACTGCGACGGGGGTATAGTTAGGATTTCTTATTTGTTGTTTTACTTGAGGACAAGTAAAATTCGGGTTTGGGGGTATTTGATGAGTGCCAAATAGTGCATATTTATACACCTTTTTATTGGCATTTTACTCATCTTTTGCGCTTATAACTCAGATATTATCCCAGTTCTGTGTTTTCCTTGTTTTCAAGAATAAATATTTGTATTAATTAATTTTGTGTTTTTAGGTAATAAATAAAGCTCGGAGAATCGAGGAGCCCAAAGAGCAAAGAATTGGAGTCGAGCATCTATGGAGCGAGAGCCAAAGCCGCGCTTATAACAGTTTGCAACCCAACAAGTAGCAACTCATATACAAGACATGGGCTTGAGCTAGACACGACCGCGACCGGATCCGAGAGCCCGTCCACTCCAAGCCGTCAAGATTTCGATCTTCTACATCCAATGGTCGCCTCTGACCTCCTCATCAACCCTCTATGTACTCGCGCAACACCAGATCGCTCCAAAAGCGGCTACCTCTCTCGGCCATCGATCTCCATCGGCTCCATCCAACGCTCGCTCGGCTGTCCCATCGTCCGCTGATGTGCCTGCCTCACAACGAAAACCCCATACCCTATACCCTATCGAACCTTACCCATTCTCCTCTCCATCTTCTCTTTCTTCACCTTACCCCGACACAGAGCTCTGCTCTGCAACACCACCTCCGCCACCATCTCCCCTTCTCCTCTTCTGTCACCAACAACCCTCCTGACACACCAGCCACCATCACTCCAGCTGCGTACTACACCATCCTCGCTTCACTCTTCTCCACCCATAGCTTCTATCATAACCTAGAAGCTAGGATTGAGACGATTGAAGCTAGGGTTTCCACCAAAACCCATGCATGGCGTCTCAGAGCACGAATTGACAAGAGGGGAAGCAGTTCGAGTATGGGTACTCTATTTCTCATTTAATTTCTACTTTTGAGAAATTTAGGGTTTGGTAATTTAGGGTTCTTTGCTTGTATAAATAGAAGGGAGGATGTGTGTGTGATAGGACACGCTGGATT
This sequence comes from Papaver armeniacum, assembly GCA_023531295.1. Lineage (NCBI taxonomy): Eukaryota > Viridiplantae > Streptophyta > Magnoliopsida > Ranunculales > Papaveraceae > Papaver > Papaver armeniacum. The sequence continues at coordinate 6,867 of JAJJWW010010573.1, read as the reverse complement.
AGCCGTCTTTGTCAATAAGACTTAACTTGTAGTTTTTGTTACTTTGATGTTTTAATTACTTTGGCTAGGGTTGAGATGAAACCTAAAACTCTTTTGCTAACGATTGTTCATGCTTTGTAATTGTTCTTGATTGTACTTTAATGCTTAGGATACATTTAATCTAAACCCTTTTGCATATTACTTTCACAATGTATGTCAATCTTTTGTATGCATTGTAGTCAGGCTATTTCTATGTTAAAAGTGTGCAATTCATGCTTCATTGAACAATATGGATTCTTAGACTAGTTGTGCCCACGAGGAAGACAGACTAGTACTAGGGAAAAATACTTTAATTGTGATTAGAGTATCCATCTTAGGATAAGCTTAATCACGAGAAATGAAACAGTTGTGATTAGGTGTACTATGACAAGACAAAGCTAATACTAGGAATTAGTTTAGTGCCTCGGTTGATATTAAACTATCCATTGAGACCCTGGATGAATGGCAAACTTGCCATTACAAGGGGCGAACACTATCAAAACCTGAATCAACTTAGTTTGAGGTTATATGGTGGATTCGACACCCTAGAGTTCACTTACCTTCTACAATTTACCTTTTTGCCTTAGCTCAGGTTCATCACACTTCAAACTCAGCCGTTTCGGCACAAAACCATTTTGTTACTCTGTCACCGTTGAAATTCAGTTAGAGAAAGCCATAAGATCACCTTGAAAGCACCCCCGTCTCTCGTGGATCGACCGTATTTGCCACTGTCTTCATTGAAGACACCGTGCACTTTGGTATAACCCGTAGGCCGTAATTTAGACACATCTTCGGGCCTACCGGTGTGGCACAGCATGGTTGGCATGCTTTTGGCGCGGTCGGTGTGGCTTTCATGATTTGCTATTGGCACGGAGGTGTGACTAGCATGGTTGTCATGCTTTGCTTGCGCTCGGTGTGGTGGCATGATTTGCCATTGGCACAGAGGTGCGGTGGCATGGTTGGCATGCTTTGGCGTGGTCGGTATGGTGACATGATTTGCCATTGGCACGGAGGTGCGGCTAGCATGGTTGGCATGCTTTGGCGTGGTCGGTGTGCATGGTGGCATAATTTGCCATTGGCACGCAGAGGTGCGTCTAGCATGTTTGGCATGCTTTGGCGCGGTCGGTGTGGGGCTGGCATGATTTTCCATTGACACAGAGGTGCGGCTAGCATGGTTGGCATGCTTTGGCGCAGTTGTTGTGGTTGGCATGATTTTCCATTGACACACGTGAGAATTAGGGTTTGGCTTGTCGTAACCCTAATTTAAAAAAGATACCCCGGTAATTATTTAGGGACACATTAAAGGTTTTCAGTAAATGTGCATAGTAAATGCTTGTTACTTTAAATGGTGTGACATCACTGTCTGCTAGGGTTTAGTGTTTTACGATTTTAACCCTAAGCTAAAAACCATCATCAATATTAAGTCTACGGCTAAGCTCGGAACAGGTGCCTTGTTGCGAGGTAAGCATATGATGGTGACAGACAAGGACGGAATCGAGGTGTAAATCATTGCAAAGATGGTCAGGAGAATCCGACTAACCTTTTTGAGTGGTAAAGAGAGTTTTAGCTTCCCGTGTTGGCGGTCTGCGTAAGTTGTACTGGGAATGCAGACCGTGGAGTGGTGAGATGAAAGTTACCGGCTTGGTTTGGTCGTACATCTCAAAGGCAAAGGGGGCGCGGTCTTGGAAGGCGACACAAGTGGACGGCTTGGCTCGAGGGGCAAAGAGGTGGTGTGGTCTTGGTGAGGCAAACGCGCGTGGATGATAGGGTCGCGATAGTGGAGCAGGCGGCTTGGGATAGTGTGGCCTTGGCAAGGCAGAGACGTACCTGACGGCTAGGCGTGGTGGGGCCGCGACAATGAAGTGAATGGCTTGGCGGGGTCCGCGGCAATGGCATGGTGGAACGTGCAAGGACGGCTAGGCGTGGTGGGGCCGTGGTGTGGCGTGAGTGGTCTTGGACGTGGAAATTGGTCTTTGCGGGACCGGTTTCCTCTTTTCCTTCCTTGGCTCAAAATTGGAAATCCTTTTCTTGTTCGAACTCCCAAGTATCACGCCTATAAAAAGAATGGCTGGCCTCTCCCTTTGATTCACGCAGTAACACCCCGTGTTTTTAGCATGGCGCATGCTAAAAGATGCGCCATTTGCATGTGATGAAGCTTCATCCAAAGCTTCCTTTGCATGGTGAGATGCATTTGGCCTTGGGTCATATCTGGTGCCAAGTAAGGCACATCGCATATGCATATTGGCTAAGGCCAATATGGCATTGGTTGGAAGCTACATTGGCCAAGAGCCAATCTAGCATCAAATGATGCATTAGGTCAGTTGGGTAGATGACCTTGAAAATGTACGGCCAACATGGCCAGACATCGGGTTGGCAGTGGACGACCAACATGGCCGGACATCGGGTCGGCAGTGGACGGCCAAATGGCTGGACATCGGGTTGAGATGGGCAGCCAACATGCCGGACATCGGGTTGGAAGTGGACGGCCAAATGGCCGGACATCGGGTTGGCATTGGACGGCCAACATGGACGGACATCGGGTTGGAAGTGGACGGCCAACATGGCCGGACATCGGGTTGGAAGTGGACGACCAACATGGCCGGACATCGGGTTGGCGATGGGCCAGCCCACATGGCGGACAATGTAAGCGGCATGTGAGCCGGGAGGCAATGTACAACCATCTTGTCCGGTTATTCGGGAAAATACATGGCAACACCATGAATAGTAAACGAGGAGTTGATGAAAGATTTTTGGTCCCCTTTCATACTTGTAGAAATTCCATTAAGACATATATAGGGAGGGGTAGTTGGTTGATGGTGCATATGCGGACTATGCACCAAGTAAGCTTCATAGCTTAGCGGAAGAGTATAAATGATGCCTAAGTCTCATTTATAGTTTCTTAGCCTCGCGAAGAGGGCATTTGATGCTTAGGCATCGTTATGCCATATTAAGGACCAAACATGCATCACTTGGATGCATTGGCGGAACTACCTATACGGAATAGGCCATTTCCATTATTGCTTGGCCACGGCCTAGCAAACGAGTTGGAATAAGTTGCTTGTCCCTTCGTGGATGAACTACGGTCTGTGCTTGATCCCTTTAGAGTAGGGAAGGGTACGTAGGCAGCCGCAATGAGTTGCATCATTGCCGGTCCAGAACTTTGTCGCTCATATCATCTAACTGTGAGATGATTGCGACATTCTGGCCTCTCATATCATCTGGCTCGGTAGCTCGACGCAATAGATGATTGTGGCCAAACTTGATGAGGCAAGTTGCATTCCATTCACTGGATGCTCATACTTCCTATCAAGATGTTCGACATAGGCTAAAAACCCGAGTGTCGTCATTTAGCTCAAGAGGAGTCCATTTTGATGGGAAACGGCCCAAAGATCAAGACATGTTGATATAGATCCACGTGGTCACAAGAATTTAGCCAAATTTCATCATTTAGGGCCTCAAATTCCATCATTTAGGGCCTCAAAAGACTTGTCAAGAAATGGATGGAGGAAGAGATATGTGTAATAAATTTTGTGTAAAAGTACGAAATCATGTCAAAACAGATAAGTATGAAAAAATGAACAGCTGCGGCATTTTGAAAGTATTAATTCTCATGACATTCTCCCCTTCGCAGAGAAGACATGAGAAGAGGTAAGATGTAGGATCGGAATATCGCAACACCAAGATCCTTACAAAATCCATAAATGACTCCTTGCGAAATCCATAAATGTCGCAGATGGACAATACAAATGACGCAACGGATGACGACAGCTTGAACACGAGAAAGATGTGAAGACCTAGCGAGATTTAGGAGTGTTGCGAGATTTAGGATTGTTGCGAGATTTAGGAGTGTTGCGAGATTTAACATTTGTATACTCGCGAGAGTATCGCAAGTCAGGTCCAAAAATAAAGGACAGCTTAGCTGTCAACCACTATGTAATGTCATATATAAAGAGCCGAATAGGCTTAAGAGAGAGGGGGGATCTTTCTCGAGTGAGGATCAAGTTATTAAGAGAGAGAAAGTTTAGAGCGGTTGTAAAGTCCTTTGCTTATTTTCCTTTCCACCTTGTAATATTAGTGAGTTTTAATCAATAAAGAATATAATTGTTCATCTTAAAATGACTTAATTGTGTGAATTCTAGTGTGGGGTGTAGTGTGGGATTTCTGATAGGTGTAGAATACACCGTATTTACTATCTAGTAGTTACGCTTTCTTTGCTATTTTTCTTGTGAATTATGTACTTTACGTGTGTTTTTGAGTTATTAAGTACTCTGGAGTCGCACGGGGGAAAAGAAGCGGAAATCATCCCAATTGGAGCAAAAGGGAAAAATTGTCATTTCATGGGCGAACACTATCTGGAGCCCAGTCAAGGTTAAGGGACAACTCTCTATTGGAAGAGTATTAAACGACAACCAGCATTGGTTAGGGGGCTGCTAGCTGTGTAGCCCTTATCAGAAGCAACCTAAGTGGGAATAACCATCCCATTCTTACACTTAAACCTAAATCGAGAAATGTTTTCTCTAACATTTACTCATTACTCCACCTGAAATGATTGAGAGGCGATGTGAAGTCTGGATCGAGAGAAGAGAGAAAAATTCAAAGCTTGCTGATGCCATTGAGATGAAGATTTGAAGTAAATGGAGCTGAAATTGAAAACGAAATCAGTGAGTGTAAGATAAATGGAAGATCGAGAAGCTGCTGCTATAGATTGAGAAGGAGTTGTAAATTGTAGAGAAATTGAAGAGCTGTGTTGAATCTGAGATGGGTTTGGGTGGATTAGATTGTTAATGGTTACGGGATTTGAATCCGCTCGAGTTATAGAAAGAAGAAGAATGATGAATGTTTCTTATGGTGGTGACACGAGAGTTAGGGTTCTTTGTGTTTTGGATTCTCAATCGAGAATTTAGTTGGAATGAAGAATCGATGGAGATTGAAGCGGGGTTGTCTCTGTGTTGTCGATTGAGCAGATGGGTTTTTGATTCTTAATTTATGGAGTGCTTAGGTCGAATCCAGATGAGGGTATTTGAGGATTAGTGAGAAATCAGGGTTGCTGGAAGTGAAGGGTAGAGTGATGTTGCTGCCATGGACTGTAGTTATGTAGTGTTGTGAGCTGGTATTATGAGTTACATGGGGATATTGGAGCTGAAACAAGGTGGAACTGGTGATGGTCCATAGACATTGCAATGAATGGCTTGAGTTGTGCAGCTTTGAGTTAAAGCTATACAATGTGGTGTTGTTGAGCAGGTGGTGGTCCTGAGTTATGGCTATGTTGATGGCTTACAAGAAGCTGCAGAATGGGAGCTGGTGAATTGGCAGGGTTGTAGAGAATGGGTTGGCCCTGAATTTGTGTTTGGTTGGAAGAGTAAGAAGATGATGGACTTGCGAGTGGTGTTGAGTGCGGTTTGTGTGGAAGGTGAACTCGAGAATAAATGTGAGGGGGTTGTTTGTGAGATCAAGAAGAACACAAAGAAGGTAGAAATGAAGATTTAATGGGTCTTAGTCTCGTGAACCGGCAGAGATGGTGGTAGGAAATTGCGGGTGGTAATTAATGGTGTCAAGTAAACGGATGTATAAGCTAAAATGGAGAATCGCAATACGGGAATGGCAGTGAAGGAAAGGATTGGTGAGTTCACTGAATTGAAGGCGAGGATGAATGGGTTGGAGGTTAGGCTCTGTGGTGGCCTTGTTTTTAACTTGTTACAGCTCAAATGAACTGGTGCAGGTGGTGTTGCTGCCAAGGAAGGTAGTGCAATAAGAGCTTAAGAAGAGAATGTTGATGCTGTTGCTTTCTTGGCTGGAGTTTGAGGGTGAGAATGGAGATGGATGGGGTTAGAGTTCAGGGTGTTGTGAGCAGCTGAGAGTATTGAATGAACAAGAAGAAGCAGGTGGGAAAGAAGTGGAGGTTGCAGCTTAAGTTGTTACTGGAACAGCAAAGTGAGTAATGGGTCTGGTGCTGTGGTTAGAAGGGAAATTGGCAAAGGAATTGAAGTTATATTGATGCCACAGCTGCTACTGAAGATTGCAGGTGCAGAGCTAGTGCTGTTAAGAGATGAGACAATGGTGCTAAATGGATTGAACTTGCAGAAGATGGTGTTTGAGTTATGGATTTGGTGCTGTGTGTGTGTTATTGCATATAATGCAATTGAGCTGAAGGTTGTAGGGTAGTATTACAAATAGATGGTGCAACACAGGGCCATCATGGCTGAACTTGATTATGCGGCGAGAATCTGTGGCTTTGAGCGAAGACGAGCCTGATCATCACACCAGTTAGCCTAGTCGGTTCACGAATATCGACTCATGTCGACATGGTGATGACTCAACCTAGTTAAGCCATTGAGTTAACTCCGACTAGGTCCTCGACTCGGTCACTTTGACTCGTTGACTTGACCGTCGACTCGTTGGCCGGTGGCCAAGGCGGACTTTGCCGATCACCGGAACCGATTTCCGGCCACTTCTCCGGCCGATTTCCGGCCACAATACCAGTTTTCCGGAAACGATTTTTGGACATATTTTCTACATGGGTTGTAGTTGCCGGATTTCCCACACTACACCCCTTACTCAATTTTGCTTAATTAATCCATTGAAAGATGTAAGATCAAGAATATTTATTCATTGAATCCATGAAATGTTTACACAGGATAATAGAATTACATTTAGAAATTAAAACACTCTTAAACTTTCTCTCTCCTATTGACTTGCTTAACAATTCCCCCAAAAAGAGATCCCCAAAAAGAGATCCCCCCACCACAGATTCACTCAGCCCTTTATATAGGGTAATACATAGTGGATGACAGCTAAGCTATCCTTTATTTTCGGGAATGTCCCGCGAAGTGGCGCAGATGCACAAACATT
>JAJJWW010010571.1:0-10296 GCA_023531295.1 Papaver armeniacum | reverse complement strand
GAAAATTGTCTCGAGCCACTTAGTCTTAAAAACTATCACCATGCCAACTGTATATTTCCAGTACCTCAACTCTCCTTCTCTGCAGTCCATACATTCACAACAACCAAATTTTCCAATTCCTTGTTCTTGCGAAAACGCGCCTAAAAGCGTGACCCGTAGCTCATACGTCCGGCCGTCCACTCTTGTATCCGACTCGTACCCCCCTCGCGATTCACTGAAACATTACCATACCCACTTCCGGTTCCAAAATCGATAACCAAAACTATGCTCACCGGCTTACCAATTTCGCTCCGTTTTTCGCATTCTGCGGCTGCAGCTTCAAAACCATCTCAGCCATACTTCCATACATAAATCTAGGAAATTTTAGCTTTCAATCTGTTCATTCATTCATTTGCAATCATTCACCTCCTTGTTCTCGCAACAGCTCGACAACATTACGAGAATCACAAGCAACAAAGAACACCCTTGTTTTGCAATCCACATCAACCTCAACTCCAGTGCCTCAGTTCATTTGCAGGTGTAGCTTAACCTCCAGAACTTGCTCCTCTTCTTCCCTTTACTGCCATCGCTGCAATCCTTGTGCATCATTCACATTCTCAGAATCGCATCATTCCATTTGCTCCGTTTCCGATTAGCGCCTAGCCCTTACCCTTACCCTTGCACCGTCACCCGTGCACCGCCCATAACACAACCACCAACTTCAAACCTAGATGTTGCATCGCCTCGCCACCTTCAAACAAACAATGGCTACACCAATTTTCCATGCCTGCAATGCCTCCTGCAATTCCCTATAACCACCAAACTCATCTCAATCACCAGCTGAAGCTAACCTTCTTACTGACCTGTACTGCCACCTACTCAGCTGCCCAGCACCATAGCCCTTTTGTTCACATCTGCAATACAAGTCCACTGAAATGCAGCTGCAACAGCCTGCAATTCCACTCCAAGCTCGACCATTCAGCTCGTCGCTACCCATCCCAGCCATGATGGCTGTACACCCTGCAGCTTAAACTGCAACATAACTCTACCCCAATTCCTATCTCAGTGCATCATATGACAACACTGTGGCTAGCCAATTCTCACACCACTCGCCATTCAACCTGCCATCTTGAATCTCCCTTAACAACACCATCTCAACCCATCACTAATCCCAACAGCTCCATTTCGACTTCAATTCCACCACCAAACCAGTGCATAACCACCAGTCCTCATACCAACAGCAGCTCGATCACCTCCATTTGTTGTAGCTCTGCACCTGCAATCTGTAGCTCCAGAAGCAACTCCTGCTAGCTCTCAACCAAACTTGCGAGCCAGTGGAACCCATGGCTAGCAGCTGCACTTCGATTCCCTGCTGGCTTCAATTCCAACACAATCTATAGCTTTAACACCACTGATGCTCCATATCAGCTGCAGCTACACCAAGGCCTTCCCACAAGTGCATACCACCACCAGCAAACAACCCTATATCATCCAACATTTCTTCCATGTCCTTGACTGCAACACAGACTCAGCCTTCAATCCAGACCTGCACCATAACCACTCTCAACAGCTACTTGACCTTCATGTACTTGCCAGAGCTTACCTGCCTTAGGCATTCATCTAAATTCACCCCCACTGCACATCATTGTCCATAGCCCACTGGACGACTTCCAACTCTTGCACAACTGCATCAAACATTCACCCATTTGAGCACTGCCTTCTACTCAATTCAATTTCTTCATATTTGCACCAGCTTCTGCAATTAACAGCAACAGCTTCAAATCCACAATCCATTCCTAGCCTGTAACTCATTCAACCCATCAGTCTTAACACAACCAATTCCATCTCATGCCTGCCAAACCAAGTACAGTGAACTGCATCAGTAACCCCTCGCATTTTCGATCAACAGAACCAACACCACACAGCGGCATCATGAACGTCAAACCGCAAGTGCAATTCCACCTACGACTCCATTAAATCTTGTGCTTCTTCTCTTCACCAATCATTCATTGCAAGCCACCAATGCCACACGGAATCACCACCATGAGCAACATCTCGTAATCTTGGTCTCCAATATCTTGCACAAGAATAACTCGGGACCACCATCCTGTTAACTTGAACAATTGCTGTGCATCCAGTCATTTTATCAAGCACTCAGTGTGCAGTTTGCTGATAACTCAGAGGCAGACATTCTGATGCCATACCAACTCTCTTTCTACCTGCAACTTCAAATTGGAGACACACCCATGCTGTGTAATCACCTTGAGACCCAAAACATTCATCGAACAGACAAACCCAACTATCATTCATCACAAGAACTAATGATAGCAACTACTCCTTCTCTGCTCACAATCTTTGATTCACACAAACCCCAACTGGAATCTCAAATCTCCCATCCGTTCTTGATCAGTTCCATGTCTTGATTTCAGTATCAAATCCACATTGTTCTTCGTCTCTCTCATGACCATACGAGCCATCTAAAACCTTGTTTAACCGGAGGTGAGACGGAACACTTGTTTGCATTGGTGTTGGTCCGTGTTGTAAGAGAAGAACCAAAGTTGTTGGTCTGAAGCTCAACTCGACCTAAATGAAGTCTCATACCCTGAGACAGTTATTGAACAACCCCAAGAGGTGATACGGGACACCCAATACTCTTCTTGTATTGTCGGTCCTTGGGAACCGACAGAGCTTAACCGTTGATTTCGCTCGTAACCTTCTCATACGGCATCGGAATGACATCGTTCTTTCGCCACCGACCTCGTATTTCCGTGTTCTTGACATGATGAGAAGGAATCCAAGATTTGGGCGAGTTCCACTTCCTTTTTGCTCCAATGACTCCCAAAACACCTATAAGACTCAAAATCAAACATAAGATACATATTTCACACGAAAAATAGCAAAGAAAGCATAAACTCTACATAGTAAATACGGTGTATTCTACACCTATCAAATTCCCCCACACTTAGACTTTGCTAGTCCTCGAGCAAATCAAACAAATCTAAAATACAACAACTCCGTGACGTCGAGGCTACGGTTAATTTTAGCATAAATAACAAGCCTTTAAACCCCTAGGTGTCCCTAGTGGACGAGTTATAGTCTCGTGAAGGTTTACAAGAGGTCTGCCTACAAAACCTATATTTCCAACTCCGTCTATTTGTGACAACTCAATGAACGAATCCAAAATGACTATAGGAGGAGGTACCTTGCAAATTCAATTCATATATTAGTAAATAAACTCTAATTAGATAGTTGAACAAGCCACAATACTCGAAAACTAACAAACCACAATCACAATGAAAAGATTAAGAAGATGGAAATAGATGTAGATGTTGGCGGATATTCACAAGTGTTCGATGTTTCCCATATCTGTCTCGAAGGTCACTGCTAAGATGAACCTAATCCTATTAGATTGAGCTCAAAAGTTGAATGCTACATCAAATCAATTGGCATATACAAGGGAACCAAGAGTGACTTTATTCAACACAATAATAATTTCTTCTCTTTTTTTTTTTATATGATTGGATCAAACTGGATCCAATTTCTCTCTTTTTTTTTTTTTTTTTTTTTAGACAACATGATTGGATCAAACTGGATCCAAGCGCATGCTTCCTTGTCAACAAGTATATGATAGTTGCCTTGGATCCTGCATTCCACGCTTGTTTAGGCGACGGAGACAGGGACAACGTTTCACACATACTGCTATTCCAAGTGTCTTTCTTATTCCGTTTTGGTCTAATTGGTCGGTTTCTTCTTTTTTTTTTTTTTTTTTTATATTTTTTCATTTTCTATTTTGTTTTTCTAGTAACTCAATCACTCTATTCCATCCTAGCAGTAATAACACGTCGATGTTTAGTGACCCACCAAAGCACTTAGAGAACAATAGATAAATATGGAAAAATAAAAATAGAATACGATATGGTGATATTCCGAGATATGGTAACAACTATCATGTTAATTGTGATTTCTGAGCTATGTTCGTCCCCTTTAGTTAATTGGTTCCTCAACTCCTGCATTCAAAATGGTTCCATCCACTAATGGTGTCATCCTAAAGGCATAAGTTTCTAGATTTCGGAGTTCAAAAAGCACAATTTTTTTTTTTTTTTTTTTGGTTTTTCTACTTTTTTGATTTTCTTTGTTTTTTTTTTTAAAGGCATAAAACAAACTATACAAACATATAAATGCTCCCCCACACTTAAACTTCACATTGTCCTCAATGTGAAAAACCGAAAATTCTGAATTCTGACGTAACAGCAGATAAAACGCAAAAACTGTACAAATTGGTAAGGAATTTGGAAAAACTCCATTTCACAAAAGTTGTTCATCTACGTGTTTTCTACAATGTGTCAAAAGGGCACAGTGTTTAGATAAACGGTCTGACAGTTATGGTCTCTGGACTGAACTACGTGCAGTCTGAATTTTTCTGACGAAAAGGTATTCGTCCTAATTCTATTCTAAGATAGATTCCGGACTCAATGAAATTAAACATGGGGATGAAAATATGATATGAAAACAATAAAAACAAAAAATAAAAGGGACTAAAATACAAAACCTATGGGTTGCCTCCCATTTAGCGCTTGGTTTAAAGTCGTCGGCCCAGACTCTTTTATTATCGTCCATATACCAACAATGCGAAAAGTTGAGGATCCTTCCATAGAACCTGTTTTGCAAACACTAGCTTCACACAAATATTAGTAATATAAAACAAAAGTGAAGCTATTAGCCGATAAAAGCTTCCCCCCCCCACACTTATTCTTGTTCACACTTGGAAGTGTATAAAGAATATAGAAGTCGGGTACTTCAACGGTTTCTTGTTCCATAACCTGCATAGTATGAGAATCAAGTATCTCTAATGGCGGAAAACGAGAAACAAAGTCATTCAACAATATTCTCGAAGCACATACATTCAAACCAATAAGAGGTAAAGGAGAAGAAATAATAGGCAAAGGGTTAGATAAACCTTGCACAATCTCTTGTATCACGGAATCCTCTTCATCCCTGAAAAATTCAAGTGAATAATTCACCTCATGTATATCGTGGTCCTCTATCAAACCTTGCAACCATTCTTCGTCCGTTTGTGCCTTAACTAAAGTATCGACATAAACATCATCATTATAATCATTTGCAAGCTCAATTGGGTCTTCCACGATATTGGTCATAACCGTCTCATTCTCAACATGCTCCTCCTTTTTGTTGTAAGGCACATACTCTTTTGCGGATGCAATATTATCCATAAGGAATTTCTTTAGAACACTCATTGCATCATCCTCAAGCTCTACCTTTTGAATAGGTTGTTGATCGTAATAAAGATCAATGCTTGAGTAAGCTACACTAGTGTCATCACATTCCTCTTCGTCTTCACCTTGATCGCAAAAAGACTCCATTGTAAACTCCTCGGGGATGTCACCATGAATTGGTTTAGGCAATGTATTTTCATAATAATCATCACTATCATAGTCAACATAAGATTGTTCGTCGTTGAATTTAGTGTTGCTAATCTCTAACTGATCCTTTTGAATAGGTGAATGATCATTATTACGATCAAGAGTTGAGTTAACTACACAAATATCAACAAAAGTCCCCAAAGGTTCGCCTTTTTCAACATAATTATTCATTTCCTCCTTGTATTCTTCAATGCCTTGTCTTAAAGTGGAAACACCTTTTTGAAGCTCTTGGAGTGATCCATCCAAATTTTGAAAATAGTGTTCCATTTGTTTGTAAAGCTCATTCGACAAAGAAAAAGTAGAATTACTTACTTCAGTATTGCTAGGCCAATTATATTCCCTTTGAATGGGTTGATGATCATAACTACGATCAGAAATTGGGCCAAACATACCATGAGCACATTCGGTCGATGAAATTGGTTCCACGCTTGGTTGTCTACGACTTGACTCCATGCTGTCCATAAATTGTTGCATTTCATCTACCAAACTAGAGGAAAAATTAATAGGAGTACAACTATTCTCCCCTCCTTGTGGTTGCTCACTTACATCCCCACCGTAAGAAGGTTGGAATGTATGAGAATAACTAAAAGGGTACGTGGAGTATTGACCATAACCAAAGGATTGGTTTTGATTATACTCCCCATAAGGGTGATAGTTTTCATGTTGTTGAGGTTGAAAGCCGTATTGATTGCTCCAATATGCTCCGTCCATAGAAATTGGTACCTGAAACGAGATTCTCAAAACTCGAATAAGAACCAAGAAATAAGAAAAAGTAAAACAAAACTAAATACAAAAATAAGAAACCAAAAACAATCAACAACCGCTGCCTCCCCGGCAACGGCGCCAAAATTTGACCGGTTGTCAGCCGACACAAATATAATTACACTTTCTCACTACTCAAAATATATAATGAAGCAAGGGCAAGAAAGGATCGATCCTGAGAGAGTCTAGGTTGTCAAATTGTTATGATTTCCTATATAAAACACCGAGGGTTTTGTGATTGTGTAAATAAAAATAAAATAAAAGCAAAACAATAAAAAGTAAACAAAGCAAATCAAGGATGTGAAATATTGGATAAAGGTTTCATCTTCAATTGTAAACAAGTTTATGAATATATGAATAGAATTCGTATTTAATCTCACTATCATCAAAAGCCTAGAGAATCAAGAGAGCAAGATAATCTATTAATTTCCTAATTCATCACACACACATTAGGGCTGCGTATGTGAATTCTACCTAAAGAATAACCTAACGCCTTGCGCTAATTAAGTTCAATTCCTAGGAGCATTAAGTTTCAGAAATAGGCTAATCAATGCAATTGTAATACATTGCGCAAACAATTCGGACAAAGGTCAATTTCTACATATGACTACAAGGATGTATCACTACAACCTAGAATCATATCATGCTACTCGTATTCAAGGTTATCGCTTGATGAAAAACCCTAAAATAGCTATAAATATGGATGTGAGTTCAATCAATTCTAGACTTAACTAAACAAACATTCAATCATATTGCAATACATCAATCATGCAATCATTATAATCAGTAGAAATCAAACGATAATATTGAGAGAAAACTAATTCATAAAGATCAAAACTTGTTTTCAAACTCCAACTACATCTTTAACCAATAATAAGATTAAGTACTTGTGTTTTTGGAAATCATCATCATATTCATCAAAGAAGAGACTATCATGAAACCCTAGAACAAAAGTAGAAGTCTCCCTAATGGAGATATCTCTAGGTTTAGAGAAAAAGTTCTATTTATATGCTTCTCCCAAAAGGATACCCAAAAGTAGGTCAAGTCTTCTCCAAACCCGTCTCAAATTAGTCCACCAAGCCCATGTGTGAATACCCATCTCAAAATTCTGTGTGAAAAAAATGGGTCACCGGAAAACTGGGTCACATGCCGGAAGTTGGCCGGAATCCGGTCGTCGGCGCCGTAATCCGGCCACCGGAAAATTGTCTCAGGCCACTTAGTCTTAGAAACTATTACCAGGCCAACTGTATACTTCCAGTACCTCAACTCTCCTTCTCTGCAGTCCATACATTCACAACAACCAAATTTTCCAATTCCTTGTTCTTGCGAAAACGCGCCTAAAAGCGTGACCCGTAGCTCATACGTCCGGCCGTCTACTCTTGTATCCGACTCGTACCCCCCTCGCGATTCACTGAAACATTACCATACCCACTTCCGGTTCCAAAATCTGATAACCAAAACTATGCTCACCGGCTTACCAATTTCGCTCCATTTTCGCACTGCGGCTGCAGCTTCAAAACCATCTCAGGCCATACTTCCATACATAAATCTAGGAAATTTTAGCTTTCAATCTGTTCATTCATTCATTTGCAATCATTCACCTCCTTGTTCTGCAACAATCGACAACATTACGTAATCACAAGCAACAAACAACACCCTTGTTTTGCAATCCGCATCAACCTCAACTCCAGTGCCTCAGTTCATTTGCAGGTGTAGCTTAACCTCCAGAACTTGCTCCTCTTCTTCCCTTTACTGCCATCGCTGCAATCCTTGTGCATCATTCACATTCTGTAACTGCATCATTCCAGCTGCTCCGTTTCCAGTTAGCGCCTAGCCCTTACCCTTGCATTGCCGTCACCTGCACTGCCCATAACACAACCACCAACTTCAAACCTAGATGTTGCATCGCCTCGCCACCTTCAAACAAATGGCAGCTACACCAATTTTCCATGCCTGTAATGCCTCCTGCAATTCCCTATAACCACCAAACTCATCTCAATCACCAGCTGAAGTTAACCTGCTTACTGACCTGCACTGCCACCTACTCAGCTGCCCAGCACCATAGCCCTTTTGTTCACATCTGCAATATAAGTCCACTGAAATGCAGCTGCAACAGCCTGCAATTCCACTCCAAGCTCGACCATTCAGCTCGTCGCTGCCCATCCCAGCCATGATGGCTGTACACCCTGCAGCTTCAACTGCAACATAACTCCACCTGCAATTCCTATCTATGCATCATATGACAACACTGTGGCTAGCCAATTCTCACACCACTCGCCATTCAACCTGCCATCTTGAATCTCCCTTAACAGCACCATCTCAACCCATCACTAATCCCAGCTCCATTTTGACTTCAATTCCACCACCAAACCAAACATAACCACCGGTCCTCATACCAACAAAGCAGCTCGATCACCTCCATTTGTTGTAGCTCGCACTGCAATCTGTAGCTCCTGAAGCAACTCCCGCTAGCTCTCAACCAAACTTGCGAGCCGGTGGAACCCATGGCTAGCGGCCTGCACTTCGATTCCTGCTGCGGGCTTCAATTCCAACACAATCTGTAGCTTTAACACCACTGATGCTCCATATCAGCTGCAGCTACACCAAGGCCTTCCCACAAGTGCATACCACCACCAGCAAACAACCCTATATCATCCAACATTTCTTACATGTCCTTGACTGCAACACAGACTCAGCCTTCAATCCAGACCTGCACCATAACCACTCTCAACAGCTACTTGACCTTCATGTACTTGCCAGAGCTTACCTGCCTTAGGCATTCATCTAAATTCACCCCCACTGCACATCATTGTCCATAGCCCAGCTGGACCTGACTTCCAACTCTTGCACAGCTGCATCAAACATTCACCCATTTGAGCACTGCCTTCTACTCAATTCAATTTCTTCATATTTGCACCACTTTCTCGCAATTAATGAATGTGACTTCAAATCCACAATCCATTCCTAGCCTCGTAACTCATTCAACCCATCGGTCTTAACACAACCAATTCCATCTCATGCCCGCTAAACCAAGTACCAAAGAACGCATCGGTAACCCCTCGCATTTTTGATCAACAACCAACACCACACAAATGGCATCATGAACATCAAAGCGCAAGTGCAATTCCACCTACTGACTCCATTAAATCTTGTGCTTCTTCTCTTCACCTGAATCATTCATTGCAAGCCACCAATGCCACCGGAATCACCACCATGAGCAACATCTCGTAATCTTGGTCTCCAATATCTTGCACAAGAACTCAGGACCACCATCCTGTTAACTTGAACAATTCTTTGTGCATTCGGTCATTTTATCAAGCACTCGGTGTGCGGTTTGTGATAACTCGAGAGGCGACATTCTGTTGCCATACCAACTCTCTTTCTACCTGCAACTTCAAATTGGAGACACACCCATGCTGTGTAATCACCTTGAGACCCAAAACATTCATCGAACAGACAAACCCAACTATCATTCATCACAAGAACTAATGATAGCAACTACTCCTTCTCTGCTCACAATCTTTGATTCACACAAACCCCAACTGGAATCTCAAATCTCCCATCCGTTCTTGATCAGTTCCATGTCTTGATTTCAGTATCAAATCCACATTGTTCTTCGTCTCTCTCATGACCATACGAGCCATCTGAAACCTTGTTTAACCGGCGGTGAGACGGAACACTTGTTTGCATTGGTGTTGGTCCGTGTTGTAAGAGAAGAACCAAAGTTGTTGGTCTGAATCTCAACTCGACCTAAATGAAGTCTCATACCCTGAGACAGTTATTGAACAACCCCAAGAGGTGATACGGGCCACCCAATACTCTTCTTGTATTGTCAGTCCTTGGGAACCGACAGGCTTAACCGTTGATTTCGCTCGTAACCTTCTCATACGGCATCGGAATGACATCGTTCTTTCGCCGCTGACCTCGTATTTCCGTGTTCTTGACATGATGAGAAGGAATCCAAGATTTGGGCGAGTTCCACTTCCTTTTTGCTCCAATGACTCCCAAAACACCTATAAGACTCAAAATCAAACATAAGATACATATTTCACACGAAAAATAGCAAAGAAAGCATAAACTCTACATAGTAAATACGGTGTATTCTACACCTATC
>JAJJWW010010570.1:0-79652 GCA_023531295.1 Papaver armeniacum | reverse complement strand
TTAAATTAATACCAACTAACAACGTACTACTGGATTGCATTTATTTTAATTAATGAGTTAAATTTAAGTCATCCAATGGTGTGACTGAATACTGATTTCATGAAGGTTAGTTTGCCATTAATTCATAGTTGGGGAATGAAACTGAAACTATAAATGGAATGAATTAAATAGAATTGACTGAGTAATAATTGATGTGTACTTCTAAACCTCCATTAATTCATAAATGACCAACAGACTTTTCTGTACGTGGAACTGAAAGTACTTGCCTGTCCAACTCATGGTGGAAGTAAACTCCAGCATTAATTCAGCTCTTGATGAGCCTTTTAATAAGCTGTCTACAAAGGTCGTATCTGTTTCGTACCTTTATTTGAATTGCCATCGCCAAGAAATATGTACTGTGTACACCAATACTTACACGGCCACATAAGACGGTCCAGTGGCTGGTTCTTTTGGTAGTTGATTTCTGCCATGTAGATAAAAAGCAAACCTTCGATTTTCACCGCACGATCCCTAAATCCGATATAAATAATATACTCAAGACAAGGCGTGTGTTTAAATTCTATTATTCTAATGACGTCTGGTGCATTTTTCTCCCACAGATCGACGAGAACAATGAGAACCAGTCATGGAAAGCAATGGACTACTGTGGACCACACCCGGAATTCTTAAAGCACACTAAAGAACCAAGTGGAGGAAATAACAAAATAGATTGCATAGATGATGATGACGAAAAAAACTTGTTTGGTCCTCTCTATAGAGGAATCCTTCGTCCAATACATAGCCTTACTGAAACTCTAAAACAATCTGGCTTCCTTTTCCATATTCATGATTCCTCTTCTCGTGCTCTGACCATCACATGTGATGCAGTGGTCATAGGTTCAGGATCTGGAGGAGGTGTTGTTGCAGGTGTTCTCGCCAAATCCGGCTATAAAGTGATTGTTTTAGAAAAGGGAGACTACTTTGCACGATCAACACTGTCACTACTCGAAGGACCCAGCATGAATCAAATGTACCAAGGTAGTGGATTGCTTGCCACCGAGGATCTTGGTGTTGTCCTCCTTGCTGGATCCACTGTTGGTGGAGGCTCTACCGTCAACTGGTCGGCTTCAATTAGGACACCACAACACGTTATGGATGAATGGTGCAATGACATGAGCTTGAATTGTTCAACAGCAAGTTATATAAAGAAGCAATGGATGCTGTATGTGATAGAATGGGAGTTCAATCGTGTGCTCACGAAGAAGGATTCAACAATGCAGTTCTAAGAAAAGGCTGTCTTGAACTGGGTTACCCGGTAAATGATATCCCAAGAAACTCCACACCTGATCATTACTGTGGATGGTTTAATTTTGGTTGCAAGGACGGCAAGAAGAAAGGCACGGCAGAGACATGGCTTGTCGACATGATGGATTCTGGTGATAGTCTGATTTTACCAAGGTGTGAGGCCAAGAAGATCCTACACGAGAGAAAGAAAGGAGGAACCGAGACACGGCAACTGGGGTTGCTTTTGAATTTGATAACGGCCATCAAAAAGAAGTTCATGAGGTGCAAGCAAAGGTGGTAGTGGTTGCTGGGGGAGCAATGGGAACCCCGGTGCTCTTTAAAAAAAGTGGACTAAAGAATCCCAACATCAGGAAACACCTGCATCTTCATCCGGTAGCAATGGCGTGGGGTTATTTCCCTCCTGAAACACCACTTCTATGTGATGTCTGGCCAGAAAAAGGTAAAAGGAGTTATGAAGGTGCTATAATGACGGCAATGTCTACCGTTGTTGCAGACTTTAACCAGACGGGATATGGTGCAGTGATACAGACTCCATCGTTGCACCCAGGTATGTTTACGGCACTGACTCCATGGGTATCAGGAGTCGACTTTAGAGAGAGAATGTGCAAGTTTTCCAGGACTGCACATATTTTGCATTGGCAAGAGATGAAGGGTCGGGAGAGGTAAAATCAATGAACACAGTGTGGTACAAGATGGACCAAAGAGATGAACAGAAGCTAAAGAGGGGGACGGAGAAGATGCTAAGAATACTAGTGGCGTCCGGGGCTGAAGAAATTGGGACTCATCATTGTGAAGGGAAAAGGTTGAAGGTGAAGGGAGTGAGTTGGCATGAGTTGCAGAGATTCATAAAGGACGAAAGTGAGAAGGGAGTGACGGAACTGGTTAGGCCGATTAGTTCTGCACATCAAATGGGGAGTTGTAGAATGGGAGTGGAGGCAAGCGAATCAGTGGTGGATCAAAGAGGGGAAACTTGGGAGGTGGAGGGACTGTATGTGGCTGATTCTAGTGTGTTTCCTACCGCATTAGGTGTGAACCCCATGGTGACTGTTCAAGCCATTGCTTACTGCACTGCACATTCAATTCTTGA
Organism: Papaver armeniacum; assembly: GCA_023531295.1. Classification (NCBI taxonomy): domain Eukaryota; kingdom Viridiplantae; phylum Streptophyta; class Magnoliopsida; order Ranunculales; family Papaveraceae; genus Papaver; species Papaver armeniacum. The sequence goes on along the minus strand of JAJJWW010010570.1, from coordinate 77,281 downwards.
GGTTCTAGGGAGGAAGAAAGAGAGATACCTATATTAATACTACTTCTCTAAACATCAAGTAAGCAGTACTCGGAACTAGAAAGGTCAGCCCTCTGATCTGATCCAACTCAACCATCTTGAGTTTGAGAATATTCTACTCTTATGCACACATATACCTGACAAGTGCCTGGAATGAGGGCCAACATAGCTTCTTATGTATTCTGTGTTATTTTTGAGTATGTAATGCTCCATTTTTTTATAAAACTAAAAATAAATAAAATTTTGTAGGAAATACCATTAGGTCCTAGGAATAATATATTAGAGAGAGATCTAGTCCTTTTGACCTAGTAAATGTCATTTGGTCTGTTGGTAATATAAATTATAGTTTGGTCTTTCAAAATTATTGTTTGGTCACTGGTGATGTCATGGATGTTGTAAATATCATTTAGTAGGGACAAAAATATCCTTTTGTGAGCATATATATAGAAAAATCACAGAAAATATCTTCTTTTCATATTCACTTTCTCTCTCTTAGTTTTAAATCTACTTTCTCTCTTTTTTTGTTTTTCTCCTGCTGCTGTTTTGTTTGAAGATTGAGATGAAGATTTTCAACAGAGATTGAGTTTTCTACAGAGAAGATGATGATGAACACGATGATGATGATAAAGATGATAAGAATATCAAGATGATGAATAAGGCTATGATTTTGTATGTGCTTTAAATGATTTCTACGAGATTGAGATTTCTCCGTATTTCATTGTTTCGATAAATTTAAAAGTTTTTATTACGCAAGACTCGTGCGAGGTTGGCTAACTACCCAAGAATATCACGGATCCGTTATGCTTTCAGTTGACTCATGCACCGATTCCGCTATAAGAATACTTGTTGGCTTAGTCTTTATGTGGCAATTTTTAATTGACTTGCTCACAAAGTGAAATTGCTATCAACTTATATGTGTGTCATTGGTTCCCTTTGTGTTTCTCTCAACTAGAAATCGAAGATTTGGTTCATCGTTTTATATGGACTTCATTTGGAATGAAGTCAGTTTTTTTAGGTTTTTATAAAGATTTCATTTACGGAATGAAGTCATTTTTTAATTTTTATATGGACTTCATTTACGGAATGAAGTCTATTTTTTAGGTTTTTATATGGACTTCATTTAAGAATGAAGTGTTTTTTTTTTAGGTTTTATATGGACTTCATTTTCTGGAATGAAGTACATTTTTTGGGTTTTATATGGACTTCATTTAAAAGTGAAGTCATTTTTTAGGTTTTTATATGGACTTCATTTAAGAATGAAGTCTTTTTTTAGGTTTTTATATGGACTTCATTTACGGAATGAAATTTGTTTTTTAGGTTTTTATATGGACTTCATTTGGAATGAAATTCCATTTTTAGGTTTTATATGGACTTCATTTCTAATGAAGTCTGTTTTTTAGGTTTTTATATGGACTTCATTTCTGGAATGAAGTGCTACAAGAAAATAAGTAAAAATTAACACGGAAGGGTATTTTTGTCAGTTTAATATTTTTAAATAATTATGGACCAAACGGTAAAGGCGTTTGACCAAAGGACCAAACAGACATGGGCCCACCTAAAAAGGACCAAAACGATATTTTTCCCTAAAATTTTACGTATTTTTCTTGTGTGTGGGTTTCGCGCACCAAATACGTACATGGGACATGGGCACGAGGCGATGCGGACACGACCGATCGGCAATTTCTCAAAATACTTAGGACACGAACACGTATATATACATTAGTTACATTAATATTTATATATAAAATTATGTAATTACCCTGAAAGGTTAACGCCAAAGATTACAAATACACATGAACAAAGTTAAGAATCGAGATATTAATTTACATAGAGCCTTTTACAGGTTCAACCTATGTTGTAAAAAGGCGGCGCCTTTGGGCTTAAGCGTCTGCAAAAAAAGGCGCCCAGAGCCAAAGTAAGCCTACAAGGTGAGCTTTCCAATTTTTCCATGCGGCGCTTGGTTTGGCGCCTCGCCTCGCCTCGCTGCGCCTAATACAACATAGGGTTCAACGAACAACCTCTCTCCTAAAATAAGCTCCAATAAAAACCCTAACATGTTGAGCGCTTACATGCTCAGATCGGCTCTTTTGGGGTAGATCTGAGCAGACCAATGTTCGTCCCAACCTCTTTTGCACCTTGATCTCTTTAGTTTTCTTCTTTTTAATCTGTTTCCCTTCTATTTAGGTTTAATTTATGAAGCCATAGGTGTTTTTTTTGTATTTTCAATGGATTGGTTTTATGGATCTGTGATTGTTATCGTAGGTAAGGTTTTATGGATATGAGAGAGATCAGAGTTCATCTTGATCTTCACTACGGATCTTAGAACAGGTCCAAGCATCAACTACTCTTTCAGCCTCAACATCATCCCATCAAATCTGAGCACTTTGTTTGTTTTTGGTGGTTGTGTCGTTGTGGTACTTATATAAATATTTTTATCGGCTTACGTTTTATTTTGTCAATTCTAGATTTAGGATTTTCTTGCTTATTCTAGGATTCTAAGTAAGATTTCAAATTTCAATGGTTTTGCTTGTTCCTTCTGGTTATGCAATTAGTTTGGGGTTGTAATCCTTGTTGCTTGATAATCGAAAACAAAGATTTGCTAGCGCAACAAGAATAAATAAATACTTATGTTTGTACCGTCCATAAAATATATGGAGAGCCGCTAATCAAGCCCGTCTAGCTCGTAAAGAAGATTTGAAGTTTCCGGAAGTCTTGTTGCCCAAATTGCTTGCATACGAAGCTTACCAATTATGGTATACATAAACTATATAAATACATGTATTTTAAACCTAAGAGGATATGGAATTTTAGGTTAGCTAACATGAAGAAATACCAATGTATTGCATACATATAAAAAAATCTTCAACGGATTCCATCCGTGGATGTAGGCATCACTTGCCGAACCACGTTAAATTATTGTCTCCTCTTATTCTTTTTTTATACGTTTTATAGCCCTAATTCACATCATCATCAAATCATCGTGTTTAGTGCCTAAAAGTAATTTTGGGTACAAACATTGGTGTGGACTACGGGGATTGTGTAAAACAATCGTATTTTTCTATTGAGAAAAGTGTGGAAGAAATCATGCAGATTCCCAAAGCAAAAATTTGCAAGAAAAATAAAATAAAAAATTAGGGTTCTTTCGGACGTGTTGCGAAGAAGAAAGCGTTACAAACAGTTGAAAAAGCGTGGTGAAAAAAACGAGGAGTGTTGCGAGAAGTGTGACAAAGCCCAACCCAAAGAGCTTGTTCAATAATTGGTCCAACCTGGTTAGCCCAAACCAATGATTGGTCAACTCGGTGCAAATGATCGGGTGCGATCGGTTGCCACGTCGATGAAAGTATCCAATCATTAACAGACCACGTCGGCACCATTTGGGTGCCATGTCAGCGATAAATGTCTAGTCAATGACGTCCACATCATCGCTTGTGTTTTCCACGTCAGCAACTTTGGTCTAGATCAGCTGACACGCCACATCGCCCGTCTTTATCCGATCATCATCACGTCTCGACGATAGCACGCGCGCTTCATGAAAATCTTGTTTCATCAAAAACTTCTTCGTTTTAAGTCTGATTGAGTGATTTTTGGCTCGTTCGAATCGTCTTTCAATTCCCTACAACACGCAAGCAAAATTCTTGTGTTGCAGAAACTTTGATATACATTTGGGGCAGCAACATGATCGAGTTCGAAGTTCGTGGATAACGACAAGATCGAGTTCCGGATTAGGATTGCTTAGACCCTTCAATATTTAGCCTTGCATCACATCGCAAGCACCTAAAGCCTCACCTTGTACGTGAGCACTTAAATCTTGCTTTCGCAAGCATGAAATCTCGTCTTGCACACGAGTATAAAGACTTACACCTAGGCAACTCGACCACGATCCCAATGCCCGATGTTGGTCCTCATAAAGTCTCGTCTCGACCACCAGCCCAACGCCCGATGTTGGTCCAAAGACTCGTACTCAACACAAGCAACATCTAGCCTGCCCGAGCACCGAGCGCTACATCCTTGTTACATTGCGAGCAAAAAGCATTGCCATAGCCGCAAGCACGCACATAATATTCCTCTCAAGACTCGACTAGCTCTCGAGCATCAAGTCCACCACGTGGCAAAGAGTCTCGCCTAGCACGTGAGCAAATTTGATTATTGTTAGAGCATTGCTCGGTCAAACTCGCATGCGTTGCTATCTCAAGCATGTTTGTCAATGTTAGTGATCTAAACTATAAGTCTGAATTTCTAGCTTATTTATAGATGTCTCGGACTAGGACATAGATAGTGTAGTTGAGCTTAAATCTCTCGACGTTCATCTCTTGAAGACGAAGAACTACTAAGGGGAGCTTGTCGAACTTCTTCGACAAAAGGTATGTGGAGACTTGAACTTATCTATTGCTTGGAAAGTCTATTTATACTATCTCCTATATTGAGACATAAGTCGTGTTACGATATATTTTTCTTTATACACATTTGAGATTTCGATCTGAGTATATCTCGCTTACATATTTCTCGAAATATGTGTTGGTAAGCTATCGCTTCGACCAAGTTCATCTTATATCATGAGAAAATTGTCGAGTAACATCTTACATGGTTTGTGTGATACAATCATTTGGTGTAAGACTTGGAAGATTTCAATAATGATTATTTCAATATCTTGAAAATTGCTTTGATGCTAATAGTGTGTGAAAACGGCTATTGACATTATAGAGGAATGTTTCAATGATTGAAATAAAGAGTTGATGATGTAACCATCTTTGGATATAAGCATATATAGTGTGTTCGCATATTAGTGTATAAGTCCATAAACCGGAGCCAAGATATGCATATGTGTGTATACGAAATTGGTGAAGGAGACAAGTTAAGTATGCGTACATGTATGCATATGGAGGAAGTTCTCAAACCGAGAATTTCTCATTGAGTTTGGTTTTGGCAAAACTCTTAACTAGTCACCTTAAGTATGCGTACTGTACGCATACTGGCAGAAGTTTTTGAACCGAAAATTTCTGCTGAGTTTGGAAACTTTATAAACTCAAAAACCGGTTGTTTAAGTACGCATACCTGTACGCATACTTAAGCTGGTTACTTTGTCAAATCGGTCAAGTCCATGAACTTAAACATTTAAATCATAAGGAATGCAATCTTTGCAAAGTGGCTATAATCTTCATGATTGATTCAAGTGAATCAAACCGATTTGATTTCAATTGTGTTTTCTAAACAATTGAAAAACTCTTAACTAGTTTCATTTGAGTCATTTGAACTAGTTATGGTTAAGATGAATAAGGTTGATATGAGAGTAATCATATGGATAACCTCGGTTAACTATTTGTAAACCAACCTGGTGTACACGTTTAGGTACGGCTACATAAACCTAAATGAGGGTACATTTTATTTGTGTGTAACAAGCTAAGTTCGATCTAACGGTTGAAAGATATTAGCTTGGTTGAATCAGGTTTTTCATCTAACGGTGAATATTGAATGCTTTGTTACCAAGGTAACTTGGATTGTAAACCCTGATTTGAAAACTATATAAAGGAGAACTCTAGCAACTGGGAAACCTAATCCCACACCTCCTGTGTGTTACCAGTTGCATAACTAGAGTTGATTCTCCTTTAAACTTAGGTTTCTTCTCGAGACCCCGTAGGTTAACGACTTGAAGACTACATTGGGATTGTGAAGCCAGACCCAACTATTATCTTTGTAGTTGCGTGATCTGATCTTGCTGTTTCTATCGTGTTGAGTGCAATGAAATAATTGGCTCGAGATTTTATATCTCCGATAAGCAAGATAGAAAAATAATCACAAAAAAACTTCGTCTCATCGTTTGTGATTCCACAATAACTTGTTTCGCTAGTCGATTAAGTTTATTATGAGGTGATTGATAATACTAGGCTGTTCTTCGGGATTATAAGTCTAGTTTATCAATTGGTTCCTATTCACCTTGATTTATCAAAAGACGGAACAAAAACTCTTGGGTATTTCTGTGGGAGATGATTTATTCAATCCTATAGACTTTTCTGTGTGAGACAGATTTGTCTATCAAGTCTTCGACTTTGGGTCATAGCAACTCCTAGTTGTGGGTGAGATCAGCTAAGGGAATCAATTGCGTAGTATCCTGTTGGGATCAGAGACTTAAGGAGCGCAAATGTACCTTGAATCAGTGTGAGATTGATTAGGGTTCAACTACACTCCAGTTCGAAGTTAATTGGTAGTAGGTTAGTGTCTGTAGCGGCTTAATAAAGTGTGGTGTTCAATCTGGACTAGGTCCCGGGGTTTTTCTGCATTTGTGGTTTCCTCGTTAACAAAATTCTGGTGTCTGTGTTATTTCTTTTCCGCATTATATTTTGTTATATAATTGAAATATCACAGGTTGTGTGTTAAGATCAGTCAATTAAAATATCCGACCTTGGGTTGTTGATTTAAATTGATTGACACTTGAATATTGATCTTTGGTACCGTTCAAGTAACTCCTCTTATATTCAATCGGGCTCGCAGATTTCTATTTGCTGATTGAGGATTGAATTAAGAGTTAGAGATATTAAACTCTTTGATATACTTTAATCTAGATTGAGTCTGACTGTCTAGTTGTTTCTCTAGAATGTGTATTGGAGTAAGTCCTCTCATATTTCCAAACGAATTGTTGGGTGTGGTTGTTAGAACCCTGCATTTTCAATTGGTATCAGAGCAGGCAGACATATTAAAGACCTCATAAGTCTGTGTTTGTAGCGATCTGATATGGACAAAGGTGATATCTCTATAAACGTACCACCAGTCTTCGATGGCTCTAATTACTTATGGTGGAAAATTGCTATGCGTGCCTTTTTTCAAGCGTGTGATTTTCAATCATGGGTTTATGTAGTTAATGGCTATGATGCTCCCGTTGTGGCAGTAGGAAATGTAAACGTTCCTAAGAACATTTGTGAGTACAATGCTGCCGAGATACTTGTTGCAAAGCAAAACTACGACGGTTTGAATGCCATCATACATGCCATTACCCCGGATCTTCAGCACCATGTGACTACGTTCACTCGGTCTAAAGATGCTTGGGATATCTTAGAAACCGTATTCGAAGGTAATACCAGTGAAAAGGAAGCTAGGCTTCAAAACATTAATTTTTATTGGGAAAACCTTCGTATGGCAGATGAAGATTCATTTGATGAGTTTAAACACAAAGTGTCTGAAATTGTTAATGCATCTTTTGCATTGTGTAAGACTATTCCTGAAAAGGACATTGTGATGAAAATTCTCAGATCGCTGCCATCTAGATACGATTCTAAGAAGCATTCCATCGTTGAAGGAAATAACCTTGATGCTCTTTCCAGAAACACGTTGGTTGGAAAGCTAAAGATATTTGATCATGAGAACACATCCAAAATCGTAAAGGATGTTGCCTTCAAAGCACAAAAGAACACTAAATTACTTGACAAAATTAAAAGTGTTTATGTCTCTGAGGATGATCTTTCTGAGACTGATTCACCAGATGAAGATCTTGACAAATCCGTCTCTATGATCACAAGACAGTTTAGGGATCTTCTATTGAAGAGAAGTAAACGGTTTTCAAGAGACAAACGTCGTCAGTTAAACCTCACAATCATGTTCCTCCTAAAAACAGGGATGCTGACGAGGCTGATGATGAGGATATGCCACAGTGCTTTAAGTGTAAATGTTTTGGTCATTTTGCAAATGAGTGTCCAAATCGTAGAAAATACACTGGAAACAAAGGTCTTGCTGCAACTCTTGATGAAATGTCTGATCACTATGATTCCAATGAAGACGAAAAATCAAGTGTTGCACTTCTTTGTGAAGATATCGATTTTGATAACTGTAGCAATACATACATCAATCTTGATTCTTCCAGAAAGAAACTTAACCAGCCTGGAAGAAGAAATTAACCTTGTGGTTGGAAACCCTTTATCCGATTTTACGGGTTCCACTGCTGCTTAATGACTTGCACATCTCGGGAGTCTGAATCAGCGTATCCATCGACATGTTATTATTGTTCACTCAAGGGTCATGAATTTTCAAAGTGTTTCAAGTATAAACAAAAGATGAGACATGTCAAGAGACTTCAACGAAGAGCAAATCGCCTAGCAAACAAGCTCAAACTTGTTCAAAAAACCGCTGAGGTATGTAAGATTTTATCCTCTTCAAAGAAGTTGGTTTCCAAAAATAGGTCAAGATCACTAGAGAAAAGAGTATGGTCTAAACACTTTTATAGACAGGGATCTATGAATTCCTTTCAAAAGGGTCATGGTGGACAAATTTTTGTTCACCACAGCACAACTTAATTGTGTTGTTTTTTGTGCATCTTGTCTCATGTGCCTGATTAAAAGAGAAAAGAACTTGCACACCTCAGGCTTAAAAAGAAAAAATAAAACTTGTTTGTTTTGCTTTTCTTAGATTTGTTGTATAATTTGGAATTCTTTCATATCTAATTAATATTGGAAGAAACCTCCATGTTTATCTATTTATGGGTGAAAACCGTTTCTGCTGATTTTGGTAATTTCGGGTGTGTGGATGAGAAATGAATCTAAACCCTAAACAATGCACTTCACGGGAGTACTTTTGCTTCGAGAGATCAATCTGTACAATCCTGGCCTTACCAAGAAATGGCCGTTCCAGGCTTGCTTCGGTCACAAAATGAAGGAGAATGGTTGGTCTTAGGGAGGGAAGCGAAGAGAGTGTTGAGACCAGAATCGTTGATTCTGATGGTGTGGTTGTTTATTACTTGTATCTGAAAGTAGAACTGGCTAGCCGGATGGAAAGCTACCAGATGATTTCTAGATACTGTGTTGTTGCCGACCAAAAAACTTGCTTCGTGGTAAATAGGTGAAACCTATTTATAAAAGTCATATTGAAACGTACCATGGTCTCGTAGGAAATGGAAACGATTGAGTGGTGGAAGAATAGAGTAACGTGTAACCGTCAGGCATTATGCTTCCATGATGAAGGAAGTGAATTAGTTTACACCATTACTTTCATCACCACTAATTATCCCACTTCATGACACTTTCTTATAACGGGCGTATTGCACGCCGCACGTTGTAAACCGCCATACCAATACCCTGATGAGTATCCCCCAGTTTGTGACATGTTTGATATCTCAAGTGTTTTCGTGGAAAACGTGTAGCAGGTTGCTATGTGTGGTAAGTCAAAGTCAAGAGACTTGCCATAGGAAAATAGCATGTGATGCTGTTAGGCTTGCCTTGGCCGTCCGCCTAAAACTTGCCACAAGTTCGTCAGTTTGGTGGCGAACTTGAACGACTTAGATTGCATCTCATGAAGAAGGGTAGCCGTTGATTATGGCTACCTTCTGTTGGCGCCTGTTAATGTCACAGTGGTGTTTTTAGCGTACGCCAGTGATACATGTGTATCTGTATTCCTTTAGGGAACTTAGTTAACCTCAACCTAAGTTGAGGGAAGAAACCTATTCTAGGTATGAATCCTTGTTTAGGCATAATTCCTAGTTAGGGAAGAGTTTTGTTTTAGGCAATACTCTTAGTTTAGGAAATAGATTCCTAATATAAGTCCTTGGTCGGCTGAGTACGATGAAGGCTATAAATAGAGGGCTTCGGCTAATAGCTAAGGACATAGATTATAGGCACAAAAAACCTAGAGAAAGCTTACGACAATACTTGTGCAAGCTTAGCAAACAGTTTAAGGTTAATCCACTGTTTAGAGAAGATTGTGAGCGTAACAAAGAGAGAATTGTAATCGTTTTCTTATTCATAATCTAAGAGAATATATTTTCTTCGAATTACTACTTGTGTTCTGTTTTCTAAGTTTCTCGTCTATTATTATTCTGAATTCCGCCTTTATAGTAATAGTTACCAAGGTATAGAGATCAACACGTATCAAGTTGGCATCACGAGCAAGGTTAGTTTTTAGGGTAAATCCCTGTGGTTTATGGTTTTCACTAGATCTCTCTACATAAAGCTTGGTGAGGTATTCGAGAAGTTGGAGGACGTTAATAAAACAATGGGATCAAGGATGACAAAGTCAGATGGTGATCCTAAGGAAGGCGAACCACAAACTATGGAAGAAAAGGTGGCTACGTTGCAAACAGACATGAATTCAATTCAAGTTACCCTTAAGGAATTGAGTGAATGTATTCGTTCTTATACACCCAAGCCGAAGATAAAGAAAAAGGTTACACCTTCACTTGAAGCTTCGGAAAAAGATGATTCGGAAGAAGAAGAAGAAGATGAGGAGGAAGAAAAGAAGAAAGAATTTCTTAAAAATCCTACATCAACTAAAACTCATGATAAGAATCTGAAAATTGATTTTCGTGTTGATATTCCACTTTACGATGGGAGTGTCGATGTAGAAAAATTAGATGATTGGATTGAACTTCTAGAGACGTATTTTTCTTTCTTAGAATATGGTTCAAAGGAAAAGATTGCTTTCGCGGCATTGAAGCTACAAAAGCATGCTTTAACCTGGTGGAAAGATTATCAAAGACAAAACCTAGGTAAAGGAGTATTGTCGTGGAAAAGATTCAAGGCAGTTGTAAGGAAACATTTTTATCCAGTTGACTACCTTGAGGAAAGATAGTTCAAGTGGTACAACTTGAAGCAGACTTACAACCAAACCGTACAAGAATATACTTCAGAATTTCAGAATCAAGCTATGATTTTGGACTTAGACTTGGGAGATTATGGTATCTACATGAAATATATTTCCGGGTTCCATGAGTATATACGGAAGGATTTGAAGATGTTTTCGGTGGATACTATCTCCGAAGAAAGTATAAAAGCTAATGCCATTGAGGGCATGCTTAAGAAATCTAATTCAAAGGGAAATACTAAGGTGAAATCTGGAGGTACCACTGTGAAAGGAGGTGAAAGGAGCAAAGAAGAAGGGAATTCTAGTGACAAGGAAGGTTTGTCTTGCACCCATTGCAAGCAAACAGGTCATATTGTCGACAAGTGTTGGGTTAAGAATCCCCATCTAAATCCTAAAGGGTTGCAGAGGAAAGAATCCAAGAATGCAGCACTAGTCGCTCAAACTCCAAAAGAAGTCCACGGACTAACGAAACCCAATTCAAAGATTTCTCTTATGACAGGGGCAAAAGAAATACCTTCAAAAGATGATCTTAGGGAGCGACTCTTCACAGTGAAGATGCAAGTCAAAACTTCACTAGTTGATGCTGTTATTGACCCAGGAAGTCAGAAGAATTTACTTTCAAGTTCTTTGGTGCAGAAGTTAGGATTGAAAACTTCCACACATCCAAAACCATACCCTTTAGGATGGCTTCAAAAGGAAGGGGGCTTACAAGTTTCACACCAGTGCACATTCAAATTTGCTCTAGATGAGTCATATATTGACGAAGTTACATGCGACGTAGTTCCTTTAGATGTTTGTCAGGTGGTACTAGGTAGTCCTTACCTATGGGATAGAGATGCAACTCTACATAGGAGGGAACAAAAGTACACCTTTACCAAAGATGGAGAAAGTTTTGTGATTCGGGCTATTGATTCTCCTCTTGAGGGAGCAAGTTTGATCATAGCCACTCAGGCTAAGGATTGGTGAACGCTAGCACAAAGTTCATTCTCCTTGTGATCCGTTCTCTTTAGGAGAAGCCGAGTAGAGTTTGTTTGACAGCCTTGACTGCACAACAAGAAGATGACCTAGAAAGGTTGAAGTTGAAGTACAAGGATTTATTTTCAGATGTCACGGGATTACCGCCAAAGAGGAGTGTGGAGCATGAAATCATATTGACCGGGGAGAGTTCTCTACCTAATGTAGGTCTTTATCGCACGACCGTAGAGGAATCTAATGAGATCAAGAAACAAGTCCAGGAACTTCTAGAATTAGGAATGATAGTGCCAAGTGCTTCACCTTGTGGATCAGCGGTGTTGTTAGTGCCAAAGAAAGATGGAGGCTGGAGTATGTGTATTGATTATAGAGCATTGAACAAGATCACAATCAAGAATCGTTACCCTCTACCTAGGATAGACGACATGATGGATCAGTTGGAAAAAGCTCGAGTCTTTACAAAGTTGGATTTCAAATTCGGATACCACCAGATGAGAGTTCGAGAAGATGATACATGGAAGACTGCTTTCAAAACCAAACAAGGCTTGTTCGAATGGTTGGTGATGCCTTTTGGTTTGTGTAATGCTCCAGCGACGTTTATGCGTTTGATGAATGATTTGTTACGACCTTTTATAGAAGATTTTGTGATTTTTTACCTGGATAATATCCTAATATACAGCAGAACTTGGGAAGAGCATATCGTTCACGTTGAGAAGGTGTTTAAAGTGTTACATGAAGGCCAGCTGAAGTTGAACGTAAATAAGTGTGAGTTTGGGAATGAGGAGTTAGTGTATCTCGGATTCATTGTTGGTGGTGGACAACGGAAGATTGATCCATGGAAGGTTGAAGTAATCACTAAGTGGCCTAGACCTAGTACTGTAACTGAAATCAGGAGTTTCTTATGGGCTTGCACCTACTTGCGTAAGTTTATCCGGCATTTTTCGAATATTGCAGGACCCTTACATGGTTTGACGGGAGCTAAGGCAAAATTTGAATGGCATCAAACCCATGAAGACGCTTTTCAGTTACTAAAAAGAAAGATTTCATAAGCACCAGTGTTGGCATTGCCTAACCTAAAGCGTACTTTTGAAGTTGAGACCGATGCTTCTAACTATGCATTGGGAGGAGTGTTGTTACAGGATGGTAAACCAGTGGAGTATCATTAAGAATTGTTCTCAGGTGCTATTAAGAACTACGCACCTTATGACAAAGAATTTTATGCTTTATATCAATGTATCAAACATTGGCGAGTGTATCTCTTAGGTAAAGAAGTAGTGGTACATTCAGATCACAAACCGTTGGAGTATCTACATGCACAGACAAAAATACAACAAGCCCGGCACATGAAGTGGATGCCTTACTTGATGACTTTCAATATTCTCATTAGGTACAAGAAGGGAGTAATAAACAAGTTGGCAGATATGTTATCTCGACCTCCGGCCTGATCACTAATGGTGGCCATGAGAATTCACCAATTGTTCCTCAAGAGTATGCAGAGTCATACACATCCAGCAAAGACTTCAAGAAGGTGCTAGAAGGGGTAAAGAGTGGTTTGAAAAGCGAGTATGAACTCCGAGATGGATTGTTATACAAAGGTCAGTTACTTTGCATACCAGAAGATGGAGATCATTTACAGTGGTTGAGAGAGGCACACACTTCCCGAGTTGTTGGACACTTTGGGATGAATAAAACTCTACTTAACCTCCGGCGTTATGTCTTTTGGCCGAAGATGCAAGATGATGTGGCTAAGTTAGTTAGAGGGTGTAAGTTGTGCAGCACATCCAAACCTTCCAACAGAAAACGTGGGTTATATCTACCATTACCAGTACCATCAAGGCCTTGGGAGAGTATTTCTATGGATTTTCTTGGTGGGTTACCGAAGACCAAGTCTGGTCATGATTACTTGTTCGTTGTGTTCGACCAATTCAGCAAGATGATTGCATTAATTCCATATACAAAGATGGTAAAGGGATCCGGTGCAGCAAATCTCTTCTTTGAGCACGTGTGGAAGCATTTTGGTTTACCTACTTCGATTATTTCTGATAGGGATAGTCGATTCCTTAGTCACTTTTGGGATTCTTTATGGAAGATAATGGACACTAGGTTGAAGAAGCGTACAACTTTTTATCCACAAACAGACGGACAAACAGAAGTGGTCAATAGAACTATGGTTCACATGTTAAGGGGATATAATTCTAAGCATCCTAAAACTTGGGATGAGAGTTTACCGTATCTACAGTTTTCTTTCAATAGAGCAGTCACGTTCTTCTGGGAAATCTCCTTTCGAGACGTGCTATGGTTACTTACCACCTAGTCCTTTCGATATAGTATTTTCTAGTGACACCTCAATGGGGGAAAAGGAAGGAAGTGAACGGCAAAAGGCACAAAAGTTCTTGGAGAAGATATCTCGGATTCATGCATCATAGTTGAAGCACAACTAAAGAAGTCACAAGCCAAATACAAAGCAAAGCATGACACGCATCTTGTACCTTATAATTTCGGTGTTGGTGACTTGGTATGGTTAAAATTAGGTAAGGAACGACTGAAGGGGGAAGGTAAGAAGTTGAAACCATTGAGGTATCCATTTCATATTCTCGATCAGATAGGTGACAATGCCTTTCGTCTAGATCTGCCACCTTATCTAGGAATGTACTCGGTAATAAATGCTGAATACTTGAAGTTGTTTGAACCACCATTACTTGATGATGACGGCGACGACACTATGATCTTACCACGAGTAGAAGACTTATGGTTTGATAGAGAGCAACCACTCAAGGAAGACTGCATATTGGAGCGAAGAGTGACTAAAACACGACAAGGAGAGAAAGAAGTTTTTCTAATTGGATGTAAAGATCAAGTTCCTAGCAAGGATAAGTGGTTTAACAAGGAAAAAGGGACTCTCGAGTTCCCTAACCTTCATTTTTAACTCTCACATGAGTTCAAGTTCTTAAAAGGGGGACCCATGATACAGGTGTATCCGTACTCCTTTAGGGAACTTAGTTAACCTCAAGCTAAGTTGAGGGAAGAAACCTATTCTAGGCATGAATCCTTGTTTAGGCAGAATTCCTAGTTAGGGAAGAGTTTTGTTTTAGGCAATACTCTTAGTTTAGGAAATAGAAGTCCTTGGTCGGCTGAGTACGATGAAGGCTATAAATAGAGGGCTTTGGGTAATAGCTAAGGACAGATACTAGGAACAGAAAACCTAGAGAAAGCTTACGACAATACTTGTGCAAGCTTAGCAAACAGTTTAAGGTTAATCCACTGTTTAGAGAAGATTTTGAGCGTAACAAAGAGAGAATTGTAATCATTTTCTTGTTCATAATCTAAGAGAAGGTATTTTCTTCGAATTACTACTTGTGTTCTGTTTTCTAAGATTCTCGTCTATTATTATTCTGAATTCCGCCTTTATAGTAATAGTTACCAAGGTATAGAGATCAACACGTATCAGCCAGTGGCATTGCAGCATGACTGGCATACCTCGTGCATGCCAATGGCACGGTGGTGTAAGTGGCGCCTGGCATAGCCATGGCCACTAACTGGTTGTCTGGAACTTTCCGCAAGTCCGTTAGTTCAATGGCGAACTTGGATGGCTGAGATTGCATCTCATGAGGAAGGGTAGCCGTTGATTATGGCCATATCTTTGTTGTGTAGCAAAGTGGCGCCATTAGCATAGTGGCGCCTGGCGTAGCCGTGGCATAGCGGCATACCAGTGGCGTAGCCGTGGCAGCTGTTTTGGCATATAGGTGTTAGACCCAAATATGGCTTTGGCAACATTGGCCCTATTGCCACATCGATCCCAACGCTCTGGGAAACGCTATTTGGCTTGGTTAGCATAGCGATTTTTCCCGAATTAGGGTTTGGCATGTCGAAACCCTAATTAGTGCGTGTGGCATGGCTGCGGCACGGTGGCGTTGTGTCATGGCCACACCTGTGGCGTTGTGGCATGGCCAAAGCTAGGACTTGACTCCGTGGCCAAAGTTAGGGTTTGGCGGCGTGGCCGAGGCTAGGTTTTAGCGTCGTGGCCAAAGTTAGGGCTTGGCGGCATGTTACTACGGCAGAGCGGCATGTTGGCATGCCAATTAATATGTTGTTGTGACAGGGCGCGTTTGGCTTGCCAGCTAGTATGGTGGCGCGGCAGGGTGCGTTTGGCCTTTAATGTATGGTGGCTGGTTTAGAGCGACTTGATTGGTCAAGAAAAGGGGCCGGCCAAACATGAGGCGCGGTCGCACCTCTAGTGCTCGTGGCGCATTTAAAGTGACCTAATTGGTCTGTAGGAAGGAGAGGGGCCAGCCAAGCATGGGCGTGGATACACTTCTGGTGTGAGTGTGGCATCTTTAGAGCGACCTGATTGGTCGATGGAAAAGGGGCCTAAAAGTATGGGCCCAACCACAACTTATGTGCGCGTGCCGAGTTTAAGGCGACCTGATTGGTCGATGGAAATAGGGCCGGTTTAGGATGGGGCATGGCCAATATCAAATGGCGCCGGCAGGCCTAAGGCATGGCCACGCCTCCCTTTCTGCTGCTCCTATCCTGCGGCTCCCTGTTTTCTGATTCTGGGCAAGATTTTGTGTCAACTAATCCATGGAGGATTAATTACCTAGTTTGCTAGGCTTAAATTTCGACAAGCAAGGTTCGATATATCACAAGAAGGCGCAAAACCCTAACTTTTGCAAGTTATCCAGGGTAATCGATTGAATTCTATGTGTTGACACAGAGTTCTTTTAAGTTCATTGCCAGAGAGCAGCATGCTTTCTGATTGAATACTTTATGCAAATACCGTATCCTTGATATTTGGAAATTCGTGCTACTTGATAAGCACGTATGTGCTACATTTTAGACCCATATTTATATTAGCTAGGACTCGATATGTTGGCTAATAACACTATTTTAGTGCTTTTGTAGAAAGTACAAATGAATTCGACAATTCGAGGAATAAACACCAAAATTGCAGCTTGAAGAGTAAATTCAATCTCTGACACCTAAAAGGAGACGTGGCTAAGCTACAAGCTAAAGAGGCATTTGCGCGGTTAGAGGCATCAACGCTGCAGTTCACAGCAACAAAGGAAGTGGCTGCCAAGTAAACAACATTTGTCATCATCAACATCACCCGTTTCACAGCCAAGAAATATCGAAGAAATCATATTAGTGGGACAGTTGGATTCCACCAAGGCTATAAGACTAAGAGAAAGTGAGAGACGTGTCTAGTTTTTCAACTACACCTCATGGCATCAATCTCTTTTAAGCAACTACAAAGTAGAGTGAACGGTGTTTTCTTATCAACAACACCATATTTGAACCCGAGAATGAATTCCGGTGATGATCTACATCAACACATCAATGGAAGTTAGGATATCGGAAGACAGGGAATTGATAGTGGTGACCTAGGCAGCTTGGGTTTGTGTTTAGTCTCAGACGGACTCTTGTATCTCGGCTAGGAATGAATGTCACAGATTTTATGGTCATGAATCGTTAGCTAAGGCATATATTTGAGATGGATAAGGTAGTAAGAGTCGTGGTGAAGTAATAGTGGCATCAGTTCTGCTACAGAATGAGACGAGTATCCTGTTCTCGAGATCAAAGGATATAGGTGTTGTTGGATTCAAAGCTACAGAGGAGCCGAGAGTGGTGACTGACAAAGCTAGGTGTTGTTGACTTTTTGCATTACGAAGACACGGACATTGATGTTTGGCCGAGATAGAAAATAGAGATTTAGATGGTGTTGTTGGAGAGAACTCAGCGAAGGATCGCAGCTGCTGAGAAGAGCTGCTGGTGTTGGTATCGTGAACACAGGAAGTTGAGAAAGACGTGAAGCAATAATGGCATGAAAATGGAGAGTACTCGGTTGAATTGATGGCTGTTGAATCGAGTAAGAGGCTGAGATGTTAATAGAACAATGGATTGCATGGCAGAGAAGTGCAAATGGAGAATGATTGTGCTGGCTATGTGAGGAGAGATACAGGCTGGTCTTCGTACGCTGGTAACAAAAAATCAAGCTGAGAAGTGATATTTTAGAAGATGCGAAGAAGGCCGCAAGTGGTTGCTGATGGAGTCTGGATTCGCAAGTCAGGTCTGTTAGCTGGACTGGGCCCATTAGTTCTGCTAGGTTTATTGGACTCTCGCAGTAAGCAAGTATAAATACAACAAAGACTTGGAAAAGAGAAGGGCCGGCTGGTCGCCGTTTTGGAGACGAAAATAAAAAAAGGAGGCGCATCTACTGGGAAGATAGGAGAAGGGAAGAAGAAGAGGATCGATTGCCGGGTGACAACGGCAATAACGGTTTAATTTATCTTTCTCTTTTAATTCGTTTTGATGGATTTTGAGAAATCCATAACCATGTTTTGCTAGACTTTTTGTAGCTAGGGTTTTTGATGAAAACTACTTTAAAGCATAGACCATTATGAAATAAATTGGAATTATTTTGGTATTAGGCTATAGAAATGAATCTTGAAGTCTATAATTATGTTTATTGATTTATTAGATTACGAGTTGTTGCACACCGGATTTGTATGATACATTAGCCTATATTCATAAATTCATATAGTTCGCAATTGTATTTGTTAGTATTTGATAATTCATGCTTAGGTTAAATCTTTTGATGGATTATGCTTAGACGAAACAAATAAAATTACGAATCTATAAATTATGTTTTCGATAATTCTCTCGTCATTATAATTTGATAGGTCATGCTTAGATAATTTGATGGGCTATACTTAGGAGATGCGAGTTTATGATCAAAAACATATACCAATAATAGGTGTTGCAATAGAACAAAGACGTATACATAAATTTTGATTTGAATTCTTTTCGGTGCGAAATATAAATAGTAGTGGAACTCATAAACCCTGGTTACCGTCTCACTCTGCGAGTTTTACGCTACTAGTTTAGTGTGTTTTCTTTGTTTTTATAATTCCGAAAATCCAAAAACATTATTGTTGGTTCATTTTATTAGAGATATTGATTATTGATATTTCCACCGCTCCTTGTGGGAATGACCCGTACTTGCCTCTGTCTACTAGTTAGACACCGTGCGATTGCGGTTTATTATATAGGCATCTCCTGATCCTATCAATTTTTGGCGCCGCTGCCGGGGAGCGGTTGTGGAATATTGTAATTAGTATTTTTGATTTTGTAGATATAGTTATTTTTGATTTTGTACATAGCTTATTTTTGCTTTTATTTTTATATTTTGTTTTAGTTCTTTTTACGTAGCTTATTTGATTTTTCATAGGTACCTTAGTCTGAAGAGCGGCAATTGCAGTCAACAACAGGCCTAAAGTAAGTACTTGATATTCTCACAAAGCTTTTGCAAGGTGAGTTATTGAGAAAATTTTACTTTGTATAATGGTTTCCAGCGAGTTGACTTCTTTTATAGCTTTTTGGAATCTTACCAAAAGAGCTGAGACAGAGGAGTCGTCTGATATTTCACATGAGGAGTATGCGTATGCACCTTCTCATTATCAAGAACCTCCCGAGTGTGTAAATAATGATTGGAATTATTCTCATAGGTATGATCATTCCGGACCTTGTGAAGGTTATGATTATTACCAACCTTACCCAGGGTTATGAGACAAATTATATCGATTCCAGCTTATTATTCACACACATATGAGTCACGATATGAGAGAGATGATCAATCTTCTCGTGACCCATCGGCATCACAACTATCTTTGTTAGAACGCCTCAATATTGACATTGCTTGAATGCACTCACGCCTAATGAGTTATTTTTTGCCGAGCTTAGTAAAGCCCATGTTGATATTGTTGAACTTGCTGAAAAAACTGATCTATCGATTGCTCAACTAACGCAGTCGGTAGAAGATTGTGGTCTTACAGAGGAAACATGTTCTAATTTTTCTAATACTCTTGACATTTATGATGAAACCGATTTAAATTGTGAATCAATGTGTATGGAGAATGATGATGAACTTGATAGTTGTGATCATAGGAATAGAGACATTATCATACCAAGTGAAGGTGGTGTATTTAGTCCAACTCCTTATCGTGTTAATGATCACTCGCCTATTCAAAAGGATGAGTTTAGGATTGAGGACACCATTCTTTTAGACGGTATGACATATCAGTGCTATAACAATGATGCTTATGAAGAATGTGTTAATTCAGAGGACACTGTAGTTAAGTCTAACGACTTAGAGACATTACACTCTATCTATAAGGTTACTTCTAATCATCTTTATTGTGATATTCCTATTGATTCCTTGGTTTATGATGATTATGATGATGATTTAGTATAGGTTTACAAACCCAATGGAGAAGTTAATATACCTAGAAATGTTGGCACAACTTTTCAGAAGTTTCCTAATTTTGGATTAGAACTGCGTGCTTCTCCAGTATTACTAGATTATTTTGCATCTCGTGATTTCTCTTTGCCTGTGCATGACTCCCATATTGTTTCGGCTTCCCATCCGCAGAAGGAACCACTTGAGTCGGTAATTCTTTTTACTGACGATATATCCTTTGCAAAAACTAGGTTTGAGGGTGGTTCTTTCCTTTTGATAGTCTCTATATCTTTACGTTGCTACAGCGAGAGTGTGAGATTGTCATCGGTTATATATATTGTATTTTGGGTTGATCCCCAAATTTTCAGGTTGTTAGTTTATGGGGATCCTTTATGTATATTCCAGTAGGTATTTGTATTTTCTTATTTTATTTTTATTTGCTTATTTTCGCATATTATGAATTCTCATCTTAATTTTTATGTTGGATGACTCAATTACATTGAGGACAATGTAATCTTTAAGTGTGGGGGAGTGGTTAACGTTTTATTTTTCTTTTTCAGGAATTTTATTGCAATTTATGACCAGCTGTTGAGCGGGTCTATTCTTTTTCAGGAAATTTCTTGCAATTTATGACCAGCTGTTGAGCGGGTCTATTGTAGGTTAAAAAAAAAAAAAAAAAAAAAAAAAAAAAATCTATGACCAGCTGTGTAGCGGGTCTTGTGTATGGTTTTTGTCATGACCAGCTGTGTAGCGGGTCTAACTCTCTCATATATGACCAGCTGTGTAGCGGGTCAATTTCTTGTTTTGCTCGAGGACTAGCAAAATTTAAGTGTGGGGGTGTTGATAAGCACGTATGTGCTACATTTTAGACCCATATTTATATTAGCTAGGACTCGATATGTTGGCTAATAACACTATTTTAGTGCTTTTGTAGAAAGTACAAATGAATTCGACAATTCGAGGAATAAACACCAAAATTGCAGCTTGAAGAGTAAATTCAATCTCTGACACCTAAAAGGAGACGTGGCTAAGCTACAAGCTAAAGAGGCATTTGCGCGGTTAGAGGCATCAACGCTGCAGTTCACGGCAACAAAGGAAGTGGCTGCCAAGTAAACAACATTTGTTGTCGCGTCAACATCAGCCGTTTCACATCCAAGAAATATCGAAGAAATCATATTAGTGGGACAGTTGGATTCCACCAAGGCTATAAGACTAAGAGAAAGTGAGAGACGTGTCTAGTTTTTCAACTACACCTCATGGCATCAATCTCTTTTAAGCGGCTACTTCTGAGTAGAGTGAACGGTGTTTTCTTATCAACAACACCATATTTGAACCCGAGAATGAATTCCGGTGATGATCTACATCAACACATCAATGGAAGTTAGGATATCAGAAGACAGGGAATTGATAGTGGTGACCTAGGCAGCTTGGGTTTGTGTTTAGTCCGTATCGGGACTCTTGTATCTCGGCTAGGAATGAATGTCACAGATTTTATGGTCTGTGAATCGTTAGCTAAGGCATATATTTGAGATGGATAAGGTAGTAAGAGTCGTGGTGAAGTAATAGTGGCATCGGTTCCTACTGAGAATGAGACGAGTATCCTGTTCTCGAGATCAAAGGATATAGGTGATGTTGGATTCGAGCTACGAGGAGCCGAGAGTGGTGGACTGACAAAGCTAGGTGTTGTTGACTTTTTGCATTACGAAGACACGGACATTGATGTTTGGCCGAGATAGAAAATAGAGATTCAGATGGTATTGTTGGAGAGAACTCAGCGAAGGATCGCAGCTGCTGAGAAGAGCTGCTGGTGTTGGTATCGTGAACACAGGAAGTTGAGAAAGACGTGAAGCAATAATGGCATGAAAATGGAGAGTACTCGGTTGAATTGATGGCTGTTGAATCGAGTAAGAGGCTGAGATGTTAATAGAACAATGGATTGCATGGCGAGAAGTGCAAATGGAGAATGATTGTCTTTTGGCTATGTGAGGAGAGATACAGGCTGGTCTTCGTACGCTGGTAACAAAAAATCAAGCTGAGAAGTGGTGTTTTAGAAGATGCGAAGAAGGCCGCAAGTGGTTGCTGATGGAGTCTGGATTCGCAAGTCAGGTCTGTTAGCTGGACTGGGCCCATTAGTTCTGCTAGGTTTATTGGACTCTCGCAGTAAGCAAGTATAAATACAACAAAGACTTGGAAAAGAGAAGGGCCGGCTGGTCGCCGTTTTGGAGACGAAAATAAAAAAAGGAGGCGCATCTACTGGGAAGATAGGAGAAGGGAAGAAGAAGAGGATCGATTGCCGGGTGACAACGGCAATAACGGTTTAATTTATCTTTCTCTTTTAATTCGTTTTGATGGATTTTGAGAAATCCATAACCATGTTTTGCTAGACTTTTTGTAGCTAGGGTTTTTGATGAAAACTACTTTAAAGCATAGACCATTATGAAATAAATTGGAATTATTTTGGTATTAGGCTATAGAAATGAATCTTGAAGTCTATAATTATGTTTATTGATTTATTAGATTACGAGTTGTTGCACACCGGCTTTGTATGATACATTAGCCTATATTCATAAATTCATATAGTTCGCAATTGTATTTGTTAGTATTTGATAATTCATGCTTAGGTTAAATCTTTTGATGGATTATGCTTAGATGAAACAAATAAAATTACGAATCTATAAATTATGTTTTCGATAATTCTCTCGTCATTATAATTTGATAGGTCATGCTTAGATAATTTGATGGGCTATACTTAGGAGATGCGAGTTTATGATCAAAAACATATACCAATAATAGGTGTTGCAATAGAACAAAGACGTATACATAAATTTTGATTTGAATTCTTTTCGGTGCGAAATATAAATAGTAGTGGAACTCATAAACCCTGGTTACCGTCTCACTCTGCGAGTTTTACGCTACTAGTTTAGTGTGTTTTCTTTGTTTTTATAATTCCGAAAATCCAAAAACATTATTGTTGGTTCATTTTATTAGAGATATTGATTATTGATATTTCCACCGCTCCTTGTGGGAACGACCCGTACTTGCCTCTGTCTACTAGTTAGACACCGTGCGATTGCGGTTTATTATATAGGCATCTCCGGATCCTATCACTACTCTGCTGCGAGTGAACACAAATTATCATGCCATATCAACATTAAGGGTTCAGCCGGGGAACATAGCATAGAAAACATTCAAAGAAACTTGTATTAAGTGAATATATGCAAGGCGCCGAAATTTACAGAACATCTGGGATGGTTGCTACGTGCGCCAGTCTGGATAAATTTCATGTAAATATATTGAATGGCTCAATAAATATGCCAGTGGAGAGGTTAGCACTCACGGCTCCGTTTCCTTACAGAGTGACGTCACATCAGATGCAAGGTTTTACAATTTTAACCCTAAGCTAAAAACCACCATCAACATTATCAAAAGAGGGTTATTCTCGACTATTCCACTCTCTTTAGGGTCGTGAATCGTGCGTGCGTGAACCTGTGTGGTTAAAAGGTTCCATAACCCTACATTCCTTTTTCCTTCTCTGAAACTCTTTTCATCTTAAGACTGCATGTTGAGTTTATATTGTGATTTCCTCTCACAAACCCATACACGTATGGAGACTCCAAGCATCATGTGTTCTGATGGAAAAGATGTTAATATGATTGTTAAGGCATCAATCATAAAGGGAAAAAGAAAAATCTTCATTGCCTCCGACTTTGAAAAGAAAATTCTCAAAAGTTTTCTGATGTTCTTGAAGAGTTGAAGGAAGCAAGAAAGGAGATTAAGCAAATAAAGGCTTTTTTATGAGAACTCTCGAAATTCAGAAGGCCCTGGTTCGACATCATCAGCCTAGAAGGTTCGTTGGAATCGACTCCTTTCTCCATGAACCTTATGTACCTATGGCTGTTGACGACAAGGAGTTCGGGGACGATAAAGAATTCTTTAGAGGTCTCAATGTCTAGTAAATCTTCTTTGTTATGTTTTTAGAAGAATAACTAGGGTTTGGAATAGCCATTATTGTGAGTACACATAGCTATGTCCAACGATTTTCATCTTCAATGTTTTTAGGTTTATTTATTTAAATTCTAAAGTATTTTTTTGGGAGATGATTTTTTGCAATTTTAATCTTTATGATTTTATATATTGCAAATTGTTATGAGATATGTTGTTTACTTCCATGAACCTGTGACTGTCCCATACTTGTTCAAAAGTTATCTCTATTATGTCGATATGAATGTATTGATGGAAGATAGAATGAAATTTTGACATTACAAAAGTTAAATCCTTTTATGTCATGTTTTGATAAAAAGAAAGGATAAAACTTTTGTGTACAAGGATTAAGTCTATTATATGTCATTGTGCAAATAGTGATGGAAAAAAGAATGAATCCTTGTCTATTCCGCAGTATTTGGTCGATCTCCCATCCACAATCTTTTGTGCATATACTGTGTTATTCCATAAGGTTTCTTATGTTAAGCACAATCGACTGAGTTTATCATTCTCTTATGATTAACTTAGTTGTTGCTCCATGAGGTTCCCTATGTCGAACATGATCAATTAAATTAATCATTCTTTTTTTGGTTATTTTAGTTGTTGCTCCGTAAGTTCGCTTATGTCGAGCATGACCAATTAAATTGATCGCTTTTTATGGTTAATTTGGTTGTGTATTTCAATTGAATTAATCATGGGTTCTCTTGTGATTAATTTGGTTGTTATTTTTTCGATTGAACTAACTATGGGTTATCTTGTGGTTATTTCAATTGAATATTTTTGGATACAAATTCATGTTTCCATGTGATTTGGTTGTCCAAAAGAAATCCTTATTTTCTTGTGAAAGTAAGGTCGCCTTTGTTGTTGTTCCTTCGTGGATGACATTTTATGGGGGAGAGTTCTTTTGAACTTGTGCTTAATTGCCATATCTTTGTGGGGAGTGCGGCTGTGGAATTTTTAGGGGTTATCTTGTATCTTCATAACTCCTTGATGAATGCATTTAGCTTCGGATTTATGATTGCATCTAAATTTGTTGGTATGTTAATACACCTTTTGGTCATGATGTATCTCCGTGGAAATTTCATTAGGTTCCCACTAATTTTCGTACCTTTGCCAATTTTTTTGACAAAAAGGGGGAGAATTAATGTGTAGTTCACACTACAAATACATATGGTTTACAGATCATTATGTAAGGGGGAGTGGTTTTCATGTTGAGATATGTATTGACTAAGGGGGAGTGATGCATATCACCATAGTGTTATTGTTAAAGTTGTTAGTGCACTGCTCGGTCGAACTCGCATGCGTTGCTATCTCAAGCATGTTTGTCAATGTTAGTGATCAAAACTATAAGTCTTGATTTCTAGTCTACTATAGCTATGTCTCGGACTAGGATAGAAAGTGTAGTTGAGCTCAAGAACTCCATGGCGATCATCATACAAGACGAAGAACTAAAACTGGTGGAACTTCATCGACTAAAAGTTATGCGGAGACTTGAACTTATCTATCACTCAAAAGTCTATCTACTATATCTCCTATCTTGAGACAAAAGTCGTTTTTCTATATAGACTTTGATTATACACATTGCTATTTCGAGCCGAGTTTATCTCGCTTATCTATTTCTCGAAATATGTGTTGGTAAGCTTTCGCTTTGGCAAAGTTCATCTTTACCTAGTAAAGAAAGTCATGTTATGTTTCAATTACTTGAAAATGGCTTTGACGAAAAATAGTTTGTGAATAACAACTGTATAACGTTTCAATGATTGAAATGAGAGTTTAGATTATATAACTATTGTTGGATATAAGCATTGTGTGGCAACACATACATGTATAAGTCCTTATTCCTTGAACCAAAGTCTGTGTACTTTGTTACTCAGGAAACCTGAACAGAGTCCGCGAACCAGTCCACGAACCCAGTCCGCGTACTTTCAGAGGTTCTCTTCCCGAGAATATCTGCTGGAGTTTGTGAATCATTTACAAACTTATTTCGGGTGCTTAAGTCCGCGTACTTAGGTTGGTTATTTTCTAAAAATGATTAGTCTGAATTTATACTTATATTAACTAAGGAATGCAAGTTTGCAAACCATGGATATAAAGTTCATGAATCGATTTGAGTGAATCAAATCATTTTTGCTTCAATCGTGTCTTGTATTACTTCTATAAGATCTAAGCAATTGAACAACTCTCTCACTAGTTCATTTGAGTCATTCGAGCTAGTTATGGTGAAGAAGAATATGGTTAATATGGAAGTGCTCATATGGCTAACCATTTGGTTAACTACTATTGAACCAAAGAATGTACATGTTTGGGTACGGTTACACA
This sequence comes from Papaver armeniacum, assembly GCA_023531295.1. Lineage (NCBI taxonomy): Eukaryota > Viridiplantae > Streptophyta > Magnoliopsida > Ranunculales > Papaveraceae > Papaver > Papaver armeniacum. Next base: position 51,198 of record JAJJWW010010570.1, on the reverse strand, counting down.
AACCTAAAAAACGTGCATTTCATTTGTGTATAACAAGTTAAGTTTTCGATCTAACGGTTGAAAGATATTAGCTTGAATCTAATCAGGTTTTCATCTAACGGTGAATATTGAATGCTTTGTTACCAAGGTAACTTAGATTGCAAAACCTGATTTGAAAGACTATATAAAGGAGAACTCTAGCAACTGGGAAACCTAATCCCCACACCTCCTGTGTGATACTAGTTGTATAAGCTAGAGTCTATTCTCCTTTAACCTTAGGTTTCTACCGATACCCTGTAGGTTAACGACTTGAAGACTTCATTGGGATTGTCAAGCCAGACCGATACTACTTTCTTCTAATTGTGTGATCTGATCTTGCTGTTTCTATCGTATTGAGTACGATCGTAACGATTGGATTGAGATTGATATCTCCGATAGGCAAGATATAAAAGTAATCACAAACATCTTCGTCTCATCGTTTGTGATTCCATAATATCTTCTTTCGTCTCGTCGATTAATATTATTGTGAGGTGATAGATAATACTAGGCTGTTCTTCTGGGAATATAAGTCTGGGTTATCAATTGGTTCATGTTCACCTTGATTTATCAAAAGACTGAACAAAACTCGTAGGTATTTCTGTGGGAGACAGATTTATCTATTACCGTAGACTTTTCTGTGTGATACAATTTTTTTTATTAACGTCTTCGACTTTGGGACGTAGCAACTCTTAGTTGTGGGTGAGATCAACTAAGGGAATCAAGTGCGTAGTATCCTGCTGGGATCAGAGACATAAGGAGCGCAACCGTACCTTGGATCAGTGTGAGATTGATTGGGGTTCAACTACACATCCAGACCGAAGTTAGTTTGTAGTATGCTAGTGTCCAGAGCGACTTAATACAAAGTGTGTGTTCAATCTGGACTAGGTCCCGGGTTTTTCGCATTTGCGGTTTCCTCGTTAACAAAACTTCGTGTGTACTGTGTTATTTCTTTTCCGCATTATATTTTGTTATATAATTGAAATATCACAGGTTGTGCGTTTGAATCAATCAATTGGGAAATTCGACCTTTGGTTGTTGATTGAAATTGATTAATCCTTGAATATTGGTCTTTGGTACCGTTCAAGTGATTTCTCTTGTATTCAATTAGACTTGCAGATTTCTATTTGCTTGTGTAAGAATTGAATCAAGATAGAGAGATATAACTCCTTGATATACTTAATTAAGATTGAGTCTAGTTGATTCTCTTGAAAGTATATTAGAGTTAGTCCATACAGATTGCTAATCGAAATATTGGGTGTGGTTGTTGTACCCCCGCTTTTCAATTGATATCGGAAGCGAGGCAAACACGTTTAAAGACCTTACAAGTCTCGTGTTTGTAGCGATCTGACTCTATGGACGATAATAATATCTCTGATAACGCAACATCAGCTCAGAGTCACCCTTGTGAGTTTCAAAATCCTGAAGCTTCTACGAAAGATTCTGTTTCTGGTCCTTTGTCTGAATCTGCATTTAACTGGGAAAAATCTCTTGATGAACAGTTGGATGATCTTTCGGATGACAGTAATTCAGAAGAAGGACAAAGTCTTGATGAGGAAGTCTCTCAATATATCAAGCTTTTTGACCGTGCTTTGAAAGAAAAGAATTCAACAACTTGCTTGAGTAAATATATGGCTCCTCTTTGTCAAGAAAACAGAAAATTGAGAAAATTCTTTAAAGGATATGATTGTGGATATAAACTCTTACAATCTATTGTTAAAGATCGAGAAGAGGACGTACGTTCAAAAGGGTCCGAATGTGATAACCTTCTTCGAAATCTCTTTGTGTTGAAAGAAAGACTTGCAGAATATGAAGCAAGATATGACTCTCAACAAAAATATGTTTTAGTGGGAATTGGATAAATAACCCTTGTTTTGATGGGCTTCATAAATACCCTTATCATAAAATAAATATACCCCTATCCATCAAAGTTTATAGGGTCCATTAATATATTTTTTTCTTTCCATATTTGCCCTTCCCCTTTAATCCTACGTGAGATCGATTCATTTCCAAATCAGAAATTTTATTTCTTTTCTCTCTCTCCTTCTCTTTGAACTTACCACCAACACCTCTGCAACTACCACCACCTGCTCCGTCGCTGCCACCACCACGTCATCCTCCGCCACCATAACCAAAGACCACTACTATTTCTGAGTGAGAGAGAAGAGATTTAGATCCAGATTGGGAGAGAGATATTCGATCGAAAATTAAACCAAACTAAACCCGCCACCACCATCTTCATTGCCACCATCAACAATACATCATCGTTTTCCAAAATTTCACCATCATCGTCGAAGCCGCCGCAGCCAGATTATGAACAAACAGATTGAGAAGTGTGATTGATTATTTTATTTTATTTTTGGATTACAGATCCAAATTCAAATTCCTTCGTTTTCTAAATTGGTGATGGAGATAAAATGAGATTGCATCGATTATCTTCTTTCTCTTGTTTAGTTAAGTTTCTGCTGGTGCCTGGTGATGGCGGCGGTGGTGGTATAACTAGTTTTTTGTTGTTTTTGGTGGTGGTTGGGTCGGAATGATAAAATTGGTGATAAAGATAGTGGTGGTTATTGCTGTTGTTGTGGTGGTTGTGGTGGTGGAGATTGGGTGTGTATGATTTTCCAGATTCAGATCGATAGATTCGATTTTTTGGTTTTCGAGTTGAAAATGGAACGAGGTCTTTGTATGTTAGATTCATTGAAGCCAGATACTGTTGCAGTGTGTATGATTTTAGAGTTTAAGTTCTTCGAATTATTGAAGCTCAAAAAGCAATGATGATGGTGGTGGTGATGGTTCCAGTGGCGGCGGTGGTGGAAGAGGTATGTGTTGGAATCTGTTTTTGTTTTGAAATTTGGGGTTACATCAGAAACTTTTTTATTTATAGTGATTCCAATTGAGATTTAGGTTCGTTAAATCTTGAAGATAGTGGTGGTTATGGTTGTTGTGGTGTTGGTGGATATTCTGTGTGTTGGTGGTGTTGGTGATGCTGGTGAGGTTAGAACGATGAATTTTGATGATGGAGATTGTGTTGGTTGTGGTTGGAATGATTAATTAAAGTTGGTCATGAAGATAATGGTGATTCTGGTTGTTTGTGGTGTTTGAAATGTTGTACGCTGCTGGCGGTGGTGGTGGTGAGGTTGGACGACAAGTTGTTGAATACTACTCCATCAACTATTTAGGGAGTCAACAACGAATGTTTGTGTATCAACAATGGAAAAATGGAATCAACAACCAATATTTGTGTGTCAACAATAGAAATTGATCTTAGTGTAAGGAGTCAACAACAAATATTTGTGTATCAATAGAAATTGACCTTAGTTTAGGGAGTCAACAACCAATGTTTGTGTATCAACAATAGAAAAATGGAATCACAACCAATATTTGTGTATCAACAATAGAAATAGATATTAGTGTAAGGAATCAACAACAAATATTTGTGTATCAACAATAGAAAAATGGAATCAACAACCAATATTTGTGTATCAACAATAGAAATAGATCTTAGTGTAAGGAATCAACAACAAATATTTGTGTATCAACAATAGAAATTGACCTTAGTTTAGGGAGTCAACAACCAATGTTTGTGTATCAACAGTAGAAAAATGGAATCAATAACCAAATTTGACAAATATTTTTGAACTTTTGATTTTTTGGATCCACTTCAGTTGTTGACACCTAATAGCGGCGGCGGCGGTTGTATTTAGTAAGTGGTGGTGGTGGTGGAGTGGAGGTGGCGGTGGTGGAATGTTATTGGTGGTTGTATTTAGTAAGTGGTGGTGGTGGTGGTGGAGTGGTGGTGGTGGCGGATTGGTGGTGGTGGTGGAGTGGTGGAGTGGTGGTGGCGGCGGTGCTGTTGGTGGTGGTGAAATGAAATAATAGAAAAATCTATTTTTTAATGGATAATATTTTTAAATGGAAAATAATATTGTAAGTGAGGGTATTAAGGTAATCAATTTTTTAATGGATAAGGTATTTAAATGATAGGGGTATTTATATTGTTGTATAAGGGTATATTTATTGGGTGTCAAAACTAAGGGTATTTAATAAATTTACCCAATGTTTTAATGACAAAGAACTCAGTCTTCTCGCCAAAGAAAAATCCTTGGAGACTGACCTTGCTGCTGCTCTTGATAAAGTGAAATCACTGGAAGAGAGTCTAAGTAGATTCAATTCTAGCTCTACAAAATTATCTTTTATGCTTGGAGCATGTAAAGAACATCGTGATACACGTGGTCTGGCTATAAAGGAATAGATGCTCCAAAAACTAGTAAGATCAATTTCGTTAAAGCTAATGATTACTCCTCATGTGAGAAACCTTTTGCAGTTTGTAAAGTTTCTAAAAACAAGGATTTTGCTCCTTCTAAGTCCACTCACACGAGAACAGTCAAGAAGAATTCTCTTAACTGCTATTATTGCGGAAATAACGGACATCCTGAGCGTAGATGTCGTTTTCGTTTGAGGAATGAAAAACTTCACAACATTCTTGCATGGATGTCTAAAGAAGTTATTAAACCTGTCTCTCATGTTGTTGGAGTAAAAGGCATTGTCAGCAATCAATAAAAATATTGTGATAAGTCTTTTCTTAATTGTGCTTTTGAAACAAAAAATATCGACAGTGGTAGAAGGAAGAACGGCAGAAGGTCAACTGACTTCTCAAATAACTCTGAAAAGAAAAAAAGGCATAGGATAAAGAAAGAAAGGTTGAGTTCCTTTTCTCTCCCTGAAGAAGGTTGTGGATCCAAGACTCCTGCTCCAGAGTTCATTCATATCAATAATCGAGTCTCAGAGCTTAAGATCAGCATAAATAGACTCAAATGGAGCATCAAAAAGACAAGGAAATCGGCTGACTCAGGTACTTCTTGTTCCTCTCTTGATAAAACTCCTTCAATTAAGTCGAGTGATTTTTCTGTAAATCCTCTTGAAGGAAAGGAAAAAGAAGTCAATATTGATGAGCAAAATGCTCATCTAAATACAACATGACTGCTCAATGTAGCATCCTTATTTTAGTCAAAGAAGGATGGTCATAGTTCTCAAGAACAGTGTCCTGAGAATGTTGTCAAGGTTGTATGTTTTTATTTTGTTGTATTTGATGATCTTAAAAACTGTTGAGTCTCGCTCCAGTTCTTCTCCTGGATATAATTCTGATTATCCTCTCTTGAGAAAAATTCCCTGTTTAATTTTCCTTCCTCCAAGTAGTTGTTTCTCGACTATTATTCTTCACATAAGAATTTCATCCTTTGTTTAGAATGTCTCTTGAGTTCTCAAGAAGCGGTCGAAATTTGGCTCCTCTATTCCCTTGGTCACATATCAGGGTTGTGATCACAAGTGCACGTATACCTGACCCACACAAACGTATACAAGTTTTCCTAGGGTTTTCCATGGAACTCCTTTATATACACATATGTATCATCTCTTGATACATTGTTCCGTAAGGTCAAAAGGTTCCACTGAATTGGTGTGCACAATGAATGGAAGCAACAAATATGATGAAGTCAAGGAGGGCAAGACTATCGAGTTTCACAAGAATCCTGTTTTCATAACATTTTATCATGCCGTTGATCATGAAAACAAACTACCAGTTCAGATGTCATCACAACTGGTAGGAAATCTTCTTCGAGATTTTAAGGTCGTACGTGAACAACTCGGAATTGCAACAAGGAATCTTGATTTTTCTGAAAAACTAACTGAAAAAGCAATTGATGAGCTCGTCCATATTCAATCCCTAGTTGCTGATCAGGTTTAGCGTTTTTCGGATCATTTTCTCTAAAGATTTATTTTCCTAGTAAATATTCTATTAAGAATTTTATTTTCTTGTTTTGTTTAGAAGAATAACTAGTGTTTGGAATAGCCATAATTGTGATTACACATAGCTATGTCCAACGTTTTCATCTTCATGTTTTTAGGTTTATTTGTTTAAATTCTAAAAGATTGTTTGGAAGATGATTTTTGCAGTATTAATCTTTATGGTTTTATATATTGCAATTTGTTATGGGATATGTGTGTTTGCATCCGTGAACTATGATTGTCCCATACCTTGTCAAACGTTAAGTCGTTCGTATGTCGATATGCATGTATTGATAAAATAATGAATGAACTTTTGACATCACAAAAGTTAGAAACCTATTATGTCATTATGCAAATATTGATGGAAGATAGGGTGAACTTTTGTTTACGAGGATTATGTCTATTGTATGTCATTTTGCAAATAGTGATGGAAAATAGAATGAATCCTTGTCTATTCTGCAGTATTGATCTTCCCTGATCCATATTTTATGTATATACTGTGAGGCTCCGTAAGTTCTCTTATGTTGAGCATTTCCGATTAGATTAATCATGGATCTTCTTGTGGTTAATTTAATTGAGTATTTTTGGATTCAAATTCATATTCGTATGTGATTTGTTAAGTCCAAAGAAATCCTTCTTTTCTTATGAAATTAAGGTCGCTCTTGTTGTTCTTTCGGGAATGACATTTTATGGGGGAGAGTTCTTAATTGAACTTGTGCTTAATTGCCAAATCTTTGTGGGGAGTGCAGCTGTGGAATATTATAGGGGTTATCTTGTATCTTTACAAACTCCTTGATGAAAGCATTTAGCTTCGGCTATATTGCATCTAAATAAGTTGATATGTGCTTACTTTTGGTCATGAAATGTCTCTTTGGAAATTTCATTAGGATCCCGTTTTCGTACCTTTGCCAATTTTATTGACAAAAAGGGGGAGAATTAATATGTAGTTCACACTACAAATACATATGGTTTTCGGATCATTATGTAAAGGGGAGTGGTTTCCATGTGAGATGGGTATTGACTAAGGGGGAGTGATACATATCACCATAGTATTGTTGTCGAAGTTGTGATACAATTGAACTTTGATGTTGTGTAATAATACTATGACACTGTATAACAATGATACATATCATCATATCTACGGATTTTCAACAACGATGATGCTAAACTTACAACCTTTGGAATCATTGGAGTACTTGGAAGTGACGAAGATTTCGAGTAATGTTGAAGATTAGGCATGTGGAAGGAGATCTACAAAAGTTTATTTATCTATTTTTGTATTCCATATGTATTGATAGTTTTGTCACTAAAATTGACAAAGGGGGAGATTTTTAGAGCACTGCTCGGTCGAACTCGCATGCGTTGCTATCTCAAGCATATTTGTCAATGTTAGTGATCAAAACTATAAGTCTTGATTTCTAGTCTACTATAGCTAAGTCTCGGACTAGGATAGAAAGTGTAGTTGAGCTCAAGAACTCCATGGCGATCATCATACAAGACAAAGAACTACTCAAGGAACTAGTGGAACTTCATCGACTAAAAGGTATGTGGAGACTTGAACTTATCAATCACTCAAAAGTTTATCTACTCTATCTCATATCTTGAGACAAAAGTCGTTTTGCTATATAGACTTTGATTATACATATTTTTTATTTCGAGCTGAGTTTATCTCGCTTATCTATTTCTCGAAATATGTGTTGGTAAGCTTTCGCTTTGGCCAAGTTCATCTTTACCTAATGACGAAAGTCATGTTATGTTTCAATTACTTGAAAATGGCTTTGATGAAAAATAATTTGTGAATAACAACTGTATAACGTCCTCTAAGAATGTTTCAATGATTTAAATGAGAGTTTAGATTATATAACCATTTTTGGATATAAGCATTGTTTGGCAACACATACATGTATAAGTCCTTATTCATTGAACCAAAGTCTGTGTACTTTGCTGCTCAGGAAACAGGAATAAAGTCCGCGAACCCAGTCTGCGTACTGTCGGAGGTTCTCTTCCTGAGAATATCTGCTGGAGTTTGTGATCATTTACAAACTTATTCCGGGTACTTAAGTTCGCGTACCTAGTCCGCGTACTTAGGTTGGTTATTTTCTAAAAATGATTATTCTGAACTTATACTTATATTAACTAAGGAATGCAAGTTTGCAAACCGTGGATATAAAGTTCATGAATCGATTCGAGTGAATCAAATCGTTTTTGCTTCGATTGTGTTTTGTATACTTCTATAAGATCTAAGCAATTGAACAACTCTCTAACTAGTTCATTTGAGTCATTTGAACTAGTTATGGTGAAAAAGAATATGGTTAATATGGAAGTTCTCATATGGATAACCATTTGGTTAAATACTGTTAAACCAACGAATGTACATGTTTGGGTATGGTTACACAAACCTAAAAAACGTACATTTCATTTGTGTATAACAAGATAGGTTTTCGATCTAACGGTTAAAAGATATTAGCTTGAATCTAATCTGGTTTTCATCTAACGGTGAATATTGAATGCTTTGTTACCAAGGTAACTTAGATTGCAAACCCTGATTTGAAAGACTATATAAAGGAGAACTTTAGCAACTGGGAAACCTAATCTCCACTCCTCCTGTGTGATACTAGTTATATAAGCTAGAGTCGATTCTCCTTTAACCTTAGGTTTCTACCGATACCATGTAGGTTAACGACTTGAAGACTTCATTGGGATTGTGAAGCCAGACCGATACTACTTTCTTGTAGTTGTGTGATCTGATCTTGCTGTTTCTATCGTATTGAGTACAATCGTAACGATTAGCTTGAGATTGATATCTCCCATAGGCAAGATATAAAAGTAATCACAAACATCTTCGTCTCATCGTTTGTGATTCCATAATATCTTCTTTCGCCGCGTCGATTAAGATTATTGTGAGGTGATTGATAATACTAGGCTGTTCTTCGGGAATATAAGTCGGGGTTATCAATTGGTTCATGTTCACCTTGATTTATCAAAAGACGGAACAAAACTCGTAGGTATTTCTGTGGGAGACAGGTCTATCTATTACCGTAGACTTTTCTGTGTGACACAGATTTGTTTATTAAAGTCTTCGACTTTGGGTCGTAGCAACTCTTAGTTGTGGGAGAGATCAGCTAAGGGAATCAAGTGCATAGTATCCTGATGGGATCAGAGACATAAGGAGCGCAACTGTACCTTAGATCAGTGTGAGATTTATTGGGGTTCAACTACAGTCCAGACCGAAGTTAGTTTGTAGTAGGCTAGTGTCTGTAGCGGATTAATACGGTGTAGTGTTCAATCTGGACTAGGTCCCGGGGTTTTTCTGCATTTGTGGTTTCCTCGTTAACAAAACTTTTGGTATCTGTGTTATTTCTTTTCCACATTATATTTTGTTATATAATTGCAATATCACAGGTTGTGCGTTTGAATCAATCAATTGGGAAATCCGACCTTTGGTTGTTGATTGAAATTGATTGATCCTTGAACATTGGTCTTTGGTACCGTTCAAGTGATTTCTCTTGTATTCAATTAGACTCGAAGATTTCTATTTGCTTGAGTAAGAATTGAATCAAGAAAGAGACATATAACTCCTTGATATACTTTATTAAGATTGAGTCTAGTTGATTCTCTTGAAAGTATATTAGAGTTAGTCCATACAGATTGTTAATCGAAATATTGGGTGTGGTTGTTGTACCCCCGCTTTTTCAAAAGTTGTGATACAATTGAACTTTGATGCTGTGTAATAATACTATGACATTGTATAACAATGATCGAGAGAATTTTGTTTTCTCATTATTATAACTACGGATCTTCAAGAACTGTGATGCTGAACTTACAACCTTTAGGATCATGGAGTACTTGGAAGTGACGAAGATTTCGAGTCACGTTGAAGATGCCATGGAGATCAAGCATGTGGATAAGAAGCTACATTTTTTTATCTTTTTTGTATTCTATATGTATTGATAGTTTTGTCACTAAAATTGACAAAGGGGGAGATTGTTAGAGCATTTCTCAGTCAAACTTGCATGCGTTGCTATCTCAAGCATGTTTTTCAATGTTAGTGATCAAAACTATAAGTCTTGATTTCTAGCCTATTTATAGATGTCTCGGACTAGGACATAAATAGTGTAGTTGAGCTTAAATCTCTTGACGTTCATCTCTTGAAGACGAAGAACTACTAAGGGGGGATTGTGGAACTTCTTCGACAAAAGGTATGTGGAGACTTGAACTTATCTATCACTTGGAAAGTCTATTTCTACTATCTCCTATATTGAGACATAAGTCGTGTTACGATATAGTTTTCTTTATACACATTTGATATTTCGAGCTGAGTATATCTCGCTTACATATTTCTCGAAATATGTGTTGGTAAGCTTTTGCTTCGACCAAGTTCATCTTATATCATGAGAAAATTGTCGAGTAACATCTTACATGGTTTGTGTGACACAATCATTTGGTATAAGACTTGGAAGGTTTCAATAATGATTATTTCAATATCTTGAAAATTGCTTTGATGCTAATAGTGTGTGAAAACGGCTATTGACAATATAAAAGAATGTTTCAATGATTGAAATAAAGAGTTGATGATGTAACCATCTTTGGACATAAGCATATATAGTGTGTTCGCATATTAGTGTATAAGTACATAAACCGGGAGCCAAGAGTATGCATATGTGTGTATACGAAATTGGTGAAGGAGACAGGTTAAGTATGCATACCCGTATGCATACTGGCGGAAGTTCTCAAACCGAGAATTTCTGCTGAGTTTGGTTTTGGAAAACTCTTAACTAGTCACACTTAAGTATGGCGGAAGTTTTTGAACCAAAATTTCTACCGAGTTTGGAAACTTTACAAACTCAAAACTGGATTGCTTAAGTACGCATACCTGTACGCATACTTAAGCTGGTTACTTTGTCAAATCGGTCAAGTCCATGAACTTAAACATTTAAATCATAAGGAATGCAATCTTTGCAAACTGTGGCTATAATGTTCATGATTGATTCAAGCGAATCAAACCGATTTGATTTCAATTGTGTTTTCTAAACAATTGAACAACTCTTAACTAGTTGTTGATGGTGGTTTTAGCTTAGGGTTAAAATTGTAAAACCTTGCATCTGATGTGATGTCACTCTGTAAGGAAACAGAGTCGTGAGTGTTAACCTCTCCACCGACATATTTATTGAGTCGTTCAATATATTTACATGAAATTTATCCAGACTGGCGCATGTAGCAACCATCCTAGATTTTCTGTAAATTTCGGCGCCTTGCCTATATTCACTTGATATAAGTTTCTTTGAATACTTTCTGTGCTATGTTCCCCGGCTGAACCCTTAATGTTGATATGGCGTGACAATTTGTGTTCACTCGAAGCAGAGTAGCACGAATTTCTAAATATCAAGGATAAGGTCTTTGCATAAGGTATTCAATCAGAAAGCATGTTGCTCTCTTGCAATGAACTTAAAATAACTTTGTGTCAACACATAGAATTCCATCGATTACCCTGACTAATTTGCAAAAGTTAGGATTTTGCGCCTTGCGCAGTATATCAGACCTTTCTTGTCGAAATTTAAGCCTAGGCCAACTAGGTAATTAATCCGCCATGGATTAATAGGTGCAAAACCTTGCCCAGAATCAGAAAACAATGAGCCGCAGGACAGCAAAGGGAAGCGTGGCCATTCTTTAGGCCAGCCGGCTCCACTTGCCATTGGCCATGCCCCATCCTAAACCGGCCCTACTTCCCTCGACCAATCAGGTCGCCTTAAAACCGACACGCTCACACCAGTCGTGGCTGGGCCCAAACCTGCCGGCCCTAATTTCCATCGGCCAATCAGGTCGCTCTAAAGCCGCCACACTCACACCAGAAGTGTAGCCACGCCCATGCTTGGCCGGCCCCTCTCCTTCATACCGACCAATCAGGTCACTTTAAAATGCGCCACGAGTACTAGAGGTGTGGCCGCTCTTTATGTTTGGCCGCCCCCTTTTCTTGACCAATCAAGTCGCTGTAAACTCTCCACCATACATTAAAGGCCAAACGCACCCTGCCACCCCACCATACTAATTGGCAAGCCAAACGTGCCCTGCCACAACAACATATTAATCAGCATGCCAACATGCCACTCTGCCGCAGTAGCATGCCAATGTGCCACAAATGACGCCACTACGTGCTATTCCACTTTCTGTTCGTGGCCAATGCCATAACGCACTCCAATTAGGATTTCGTGATCGAAACAAGATTTTTTTAGCCGAAACCCTAATTTTTGGTCATAGTCCACAACATGCCATGAGCCACTTTAGCCTTGGCCATGCCGCCAAGACCTAACTTTGGCCACATCGTCAAATCTTAGCCTTGGACACGCCGCCAAGCCCTAACTTTGGCCACAACGCCAAATCCTAGCCTTCGCCATGCCGCCAAGCCCTAACTTTGGCCACGACGCCAAATCCTAGCCTTGGCCACGCCGCCAAGCCACAGGCGTGGCCATGCCCGTTATGCCATTAACAGGTGCCAACAGAATGTGGCCATAATCAACGGCCACCCTCTCTCCTAAATTGCAATCTCAGCCATCGAAGTTCGCCACTGAAATAAAAGACTTGTGGCAAGCTTCAGGCGACCAACTGCCTAAATCTAGTGGCCATGGCTACGCCAGGCGCCACTTACACCACCGTGCCACTGGCATGCACGATCCATGCCAGCCATGCCACATTGCCACTGGCATACTCCAAAACGCCACTACGCCATTATCAAGCGCCAACACAATGTAGCCGTAATCAATGGCTACCCTTCCTCATGAGATGCGATCTCAGCCATCGAAGTTCGGCACCGAACTAACAGACTTGTGGCAAGTTTTAGGCGACCGGCCAAGACGAGCCTAATAGCATAACATGCTATTTTCCTACGGCAAGCCTCTTGATTTTAACTTTCCACACGTAGCAAAATGCTACATCTTTTCCACGAAAACACTCGAGACATCAAATATGTAACAAACTGGGGGATAATCATCAAGGTATTGGTTTGGCGGTTTACAGCGTGCGGTGTGCAATACGCCCGTTATAGGAAAGTGTTATGAAGTAGGACAATCAATGGCGGCAAGAAGTAACGGGTGTAAACGGATCCACTTCCTTCATCATGGAAGCATGGGTTTCTGGCGGTTATACGTTACTCCATTCTTCCACCACTCAATCGTTTCCACTTCCTACGAGACCAGGGTACGTTTCAATATGACTTGTATAAATAGGCTTCACATATTTCCACCAAAAGACAAGTTTTTGGTCGGCAACATCACAGTATCCAGAAATCACCAATGAAATGATACCTTTCATTCCAGTTCAACTTTCTGATACAAGTCATAAAACAACCACACCTTCAGAATCAACAATTCTGGTCTCAACACTTTCTTCGCTTCCCTCCCTAAGACCAACCCTTCTCCTTCACTTTGTGACCGAAGCAAGCCTGGAACGGCCATTTCTTGGTTTAGGCCAGGATTGTACAAATTGATTTCTCGAATCAAAAGTACTCCCGTGCAGTGCATTGTTTAGGGTTTAGATTCGTTTCTCATCCACACACCCAAATTTACCAAAATCGGCAGAAACAATTTTCACCCACAAACACTAGTCATTTGAGTCATTTGAACTAGTTATGGTTAAGATTAATAAGGTTGATATGAGAGTAATCATATGGATAACCTTGGTTAACTATTTGTGAACCAACCTGGTGTACACGTTTAGGTACGGCTACATAAACCTAAATGAGGGTACATTTCATTTGTGTGTAACAAGCTAAGTTCGATCTAACGGTTGAAAGATATTAGCTTGGTTGAATCGGGTTTTTCATCTAACGGTGAATATTGAATGCTTTGTTACCAAGGTAACTTGGATTGCAAACCCCGATTTGAAAACTATATAAAGGAGAACTCTAGCAACTGGGAAACCTAATCCCCATACCTCATGTGTGTTACTAGTTGCATAACTAGAGTCGATTCTCCTTTAACATTAGGTTTCTTCTCGAGACCCCGTAGGTTAACAACTTGAAGACTTCATTGGGATTGTGAAGCCAGGCCCAATTATTTTTTTTGTAGTTGCGTGATCTTCTTGTTGTTTCTATCGTTTTGAATGCAATTGAAATAATTGGCTCGAGATTTTATACCTCCGATAGGCAAGATAGAAAACTAATCACAAACAAACTTTGTCTCATCGTTTATGATTCCACAAGGATTACGGAGCCTCACAGTATATACATAAATTATGGATCAGGGAAGATCAATACTGCGGAATACACAAGGATTCATTCTATTTTCCATCACAATTTGCATCTTGACATACAATAGACATAATCCTTGAAAAACAAAAGATTTTAACCTATCTTCCATCAATAATTGACAATATAGGCTTAACTTTTATATTTGTCAAAAGTCCATTCATTCCTTTATCAATATAAGAATATCGATTTACGAAAGACTTTACTTTTGACAAGATATGGGACAATCATAGTTCACGGACGCAAACACACATATCCCATAAACAATTGCAATATATAAAACCATAAAGATTAATATTGCAAAAATCATCTTCCAAGCAAGTTTAGAATTTAAACCAATAAATCTAAAAACATGAAGATGAAGATGAGAACGTTGGACATAGCTATGTGTAATCACAATAATGGCTATTCCAAACTCTAGTTATTCTTCTAAAAAAATAGAAAAATAGAAGATTTACTAGATGTTAAGACCTTTGAAAAATTATTTATCGTCCCCGAACTCCTTGTCGTCAACAGCTATTGGGACATAAGGTTCATTAAGGTAGGAGTTTATATCAATAAACCTTCTTGGCTGATGATGTCGAACCAGGGCCTTCTGAATCTCATGAGTCTTAAACACAAAAGCCTTTATTTGTTGAATCTCGTTTCCCATCTCTTTCAACACTTCAAGAACATCAGAAAACTTCTGAGAGTTTGAAGGAACGGCTCTTGGCTTCCTCACATTCCTTCTTTTTCTTTTCAATGTTGGAGCTAACGGAGATTTTTCGTTTTCCTTCATGATTGATGGATTGACAATCATATTAACATCCTTTCTATCAGAAGACAGAGCACTTGGAGCATCCATAGGTGTATGGGTTTGTGAGAGGAAATCACAGTCTCAACAAGTAGCCTTGGGATAAAAAGGAGTTTCAAAGAAGGAAAAGGAATGTAGGGTTTTGAAACCTTTAACAAGTTCGTACACGACCACTCTCAACCCTATGAAGAGTATAATTGTCGATAGTACCCTTTCTTTTTGTTTGACAGACACAAAATCAAAACTAAGAAAAAGAAAAGAGAAAAAAAAACTTTTCCTAAAGCCTGTGAGGTACAAAATCATTGTCTCTTTTATCAGGCACATAAGACAAGATTTTCATCAAATAACACAATTAAATTGTGTTGCGGTTAAGAACAATTTGTCCACCATTTTTCTCATGAGAGGAATCCTCAGACTTCTGTCTATAAAACCGACTTGACCATACCTTCTTCTCTAATGGTCTTGGTTTGTCCTTGGAAACTAACTTCTTAGATGAAGATAAAGTCCTACATACCTCAGCGGTCTTATGAGCAAGTTTAAGCTTCCTTGTTAAATGATTTGCTCTTCGTTGAAGTTTGTTGATGTGCCTTAGTTGGTGTTTGTACTTGTAACACCTTGAAAGTTCATGACCCTTTTGAGAACAATACGAACACGTCAATCTAGGATAAAAGTCGCTTTTGAGATGTGCACGCACTAGGCACATAGTGGAACTGAAACATTATAAACGAGTTTCCAAAGTATGGATCAACTTTATCTTCCGAATAGTTGGATTATCTTCAAAGAATATCAAGATTGATGTATGTATTGCTACAATTATCAAAATCAATACTTTCACCAAGAAGTGCAACACTTGATTTATCGTCTTCATTAGAATCATATTTGTCGACATTTCATCAAGAGTTACAAAGAAGACCTTTGTTCCTAGTGTATTTTCTACGATTTGGGCACTCGTTTGCAAAATGACCAAATCCTTTACACTTAAAGCACCGAGGCATATCCTCGTCATCGGTTTCATCAATATCCTTATTTTTAGGAGGAACACGATTATGAGGTTTGACCGATGCCTTAGGCTTATCTCTGGAGAAATGTTTACTTTTCTTCAGAGAAGATCCCTAAACCGTCTTGTGATCATCGAGATCGATTTGTCAAGATCTTCATCTCGATGAATCTGTCTCGAGTGATCATCTTCGAGAGATATACACTTTTTTACTTTTATCAAGTAATTTAGTGTCCTTTATCGCTTTGAACACAACATCCTTAGTCTTGGATGAATGTTCATGATCAAAGATCTTAAGCTTCCCAACCAAGATATTTCGGAGAGATTATCAAGGTTATTTCCCTCAAAGATGGCATGCTTTTTTAGAATCGTATCCGGATGGCAAATATCCGAGAATTTTTATCACAATGTCCTTTTCAGAATAGTCTTACCCAATGCAAAAGATGCATTAACAATTTCGAGACACTTTGTGATTAAATTCATCAAACGTTTCTTCATCTCGTCATACGAAGGTTTTCCCAATCTAATTAAGGTTTTGAAGCCTAGCTTCCTTTTCACCGGTATTACCTTAAAAAACGGTTTCTAAGATATCCCAAGTTTCTTGCGACTTAGTGTAGTTTGTCACATGGTGTCAAGATTTGGGATAATGGCATGCATGATGGCATTCAAACTGTCGAAATTTTGCTTTGCGCCAAGTACCTCAAAGGGGGTGTATTCACCAATATTCTTGGGAACATTTACATCACCAACTGCCACGACGGGAGGATCATTGCTATTAACAACATATACCCATGATTGAAAATCACGCGCTTGAAGAAAAGCTCGCATAGAAATTTTCCACCATAAGTAATTAGAGCCATCGAAGACTGGTGGTACGTTTATAGAGATAACACCTCTATCCATAAAGTCAGATCGTTACAAACACAAACTTATAAGGTCTTAAACGTGTTTGCCTGCTCTGATACCAATTGAAAAAGCGGGGGTCTAACAACCACACCCAATATTTCGCTTATCAATCTGTATGGACAAACTCTAATATACTTTCTAGAGAATCAACTAGACAGTCAGACTCAATCTAGATAAAAATTATATCGACGAGTTTATATCTCAATCTCGATTTGATCTTTACTCAAGCAAATAGAAATCACGAGTCTTTATCAAAGAGAGATGACTTGGATGGTACCAAAGACCAATATCCAAGTGTCAATCAATTTAAATCAACAACCAAAAGGTCGATATTCTAATTGATTGAACAAAGCACAACCTCGTGATATTTCAATTATATAAACAAATATAATGCGAATAGAAATAACACGAGACACCAGAATTTTGTTAACAAGGAAACCGAAAATGCGGAAAAACCCCGGGACCTAGTCCAGATTGAACACACACGGTATTAAGCAGCTACGAGACTCTAGCCTACTCCAAATTAACTTCTGGCCTGGACCGTAGGTTGAACCCCAATCAATCTCACACCGATCCAAGGTACGCTTATGCTCCTACGCCTCGATCCCAAAGCAGGATGTTACGACTTGGATTCCCTTAGCCGATCTCACCCACAACTAAGAGTTGCTACGACCCAAAGTCGAAGACTTTAATAAACAAATCAGTATCACACGTAAAAGTCTATAGTAATAGATAAATCCGTCTCCCACGAATAAACCTATGAGTTTTGTTACGTCTTTTGATAAATCAAGGTGAACAAGAACCAATCAATAACCCTAACTTATATTCCCGAAGAATAGCCTAGTATTATGGATCACCTCACAATAATCTTAATCGACGCAAAAAAAAGATATTGTGGAATCACAAACGATGAGACGAAGTGTTTGTGATTTCTTTTCTATCTTGCCTATCGGAGATATAAATCTCAAGCCAATTATTTCAATTGTACTCGTTTGATAGAAACAAAGAAGATTAGATCACACAACTACAAGAAAAGTAGTATCTGGCCCGGCTTCACAATCCCAATGAAGTTTTTAAGTCGTTAACCTGGTTTTAGAAGAAGAAAACCAAAGGTTAAAGGAGAATCGACTCTAGCTTAGAAAACTAGTATCACACGTAAAGTGTGGGGATTAGGTTTCCCAGTTGCTAGAGTTCTCCCTTATATAGTCTTTCAAATCAGGGTTTGCAATCAATGTTAGCTTAGTAACAAAGCATTCAATGTTCACCGTTGGATGAAAACCTAATTAGATTCAAGCTAATATTTCTCAACCGTTGGATCGAAAACTTAGCTTGTTACACACAAACGAAATGTTCAATTTTGGGTTTATGAACCGTACCCAAACATTAACATTTGTTGGTTCAAAAATAGTCAACCAAATGGTTAGCCATATGAACACTCTCATATCAAATATATTCTTCTTCACCATAACTAGTTCAAATGACTCAAATGAACTAGTTAGAGAGCTGTTCAATTGCTTAGATCTTATGTAACTACACAAGACACAATTGAAGCAATAACGGTTTGATTCACTCGAATCGATTCATGAACTTTATAGCCACGATTTTCAAAAGCATTCCTTAGTTTATATAAACATTAGTTCAAGAACAACCGGTTTTAGATATAACCTTCTCAAGTTCATGGACCGGGTTCACGGACTTAAGCTCATGGAAGGAGTACACAAACTCCAGCAGAAATTCTCGGGTGAGAACTTCCGCCAGTTCGCGGACTTGGCTTGCGCCACTTCCATTTCTCTTGATCAACAAAGTTCGCAAACTTTGGTTCAAGGAATAAAGACTTATACATATATGTGTTTCCACAACAATGCTTATATCCTACCAATGGTTATGTAATCTAAACTCTCATTTCAATCATTGAAACATTCTCGAGATAACGTTATATAGCCGTTATTCATAGACCATTTTTCGTCGAGCAATTTCCAAAGTGATTGAAACATATCATGACTTTCGTCACTAGGTAAAGATGAATTCGGTTAAATCGAAAGCTTACCAACTCATATTTCGAGAAATAGATAGGCGAGTTAAACTCGCTCGGAATAGCAAATGTGTATAATGAAAGTCTATACGTTTAAACGACTTTTTGTCTCAAGAGTAGGAGATAGAGTAAATAGACTTTTGAGTGATGAGATAAGTTCAAGTCTCCGATACCTTTTAGTCGATGAAGTTCCACCGGTTCCTCGAGTAGTCTTTCGTCTTGTATGATGATTTCCATGGAGTTCTTGAGCTCAAATACACTTTCTATCCTAGTCCTAGACCTTTAGCTACATAGGCTATAAATCAAGACTTATAGTTTTGATCACTAACATTGACAAACATGCTTCGATAAAACGCATGCGAGTTCGACCGAGCAATGCTCTAACAAGTTGTTCAATTGTTTATATTCTCATAGAAGTATACAAGATACAATTGAAGCAAAATCTATTTTGATTCACATGAATCAAGTCATGAACATTATATCCACAAGTTGCAAAAGATTGCATTCCTTAATATATAAATGTATTAGTTCATGAACAACCGATTTTAAACATTATCCACTTAGGTATGCATACGGGTACGCGTACCTAAATGGCCGGATCAAGTTTGGGTTTCGCCAGTACGCGAACTGGTACCCATACCTTCCAAACCCAGCAGAAATTCCCGGACCTGAACCTTACGCCAATACGCGTACTGTACGCATACCAGGTTCCCGGAATTCCTCAAAACCAACCAGTACGCATACGTGTGTGCATACCATGGTTCCCGAACATGGATTACATATATGCAAGTACGCACACTATGCTTATATCCAATTGTTCTAAACTCTCATTTCAACCATTGAAACATTCTTGGAAGACGACAATAGCTATCTCACACAAACTATTAGCTTCAAAGCAATTTTCAAATGATCGAATGATCAATATGAAACATTCTGAGTCTACATCAAAAGACTGTCTCACACAAATCATGTAAGATGTTATCAAAGCGATTTTCACATGATCATCTTTGACTTTCGTCAAGAATATAAGATGAACTTGGTTAAAGCGAAAGCTTACCAACACATATTTCGAGAAATATGTAAGCGAGTTAAACTCAGATCAATCAAATGTGTATAATTGAAGTCTATATAGATATACGACTTTTGTCTCAAATAGGAGATATAGTAGATAGAATTTGAGTGAAAGATAAGTTCAAGTCTCCACATACCTTTTTGTCGATGAAGTTCCACCAGTTCCTTGAGTAGTTCTTCGTCTTTGCATGATGAACGTCGTGGAGTCTAGAGCTCAACAACACTTACTATCCTAGTCCGAGACTTAGCTATAAGTAGACTTGAAATCAAGACTTATAGTTTTGGAAACTAAACTTGACAACAAGCTTGAGATAGCAACTCTTGCGAGTTCGGCCGAGAAGTACTCTAACAATCTCCCCCTTTGTCAATTTTAGTGACAAAACTATCAATACATATGGAATACAAAATAGATAATCTTTGTAGCTCTCAATCCAAATACTTGATTTCCTTGGTTCTTCAACATTAATCGAAATCTTCGTCACTTCCAAGTACTCCAATGATTATGAACGTGTTCAACTCAGCATCATAGTTGTTGAAGATCCGTAGCTATAACAATGAGAAAACAATTGCTCTCAATCATTGTTATACAGTTTCATAGTATTATTACAAAACATCAAAGTTCAATTGTATCACAACTTTGACAACAATACTATGGTGATATGTATCACTCCTCCTTAGTCAATACTTTATCTCACATGAAAACCACTCCCCCTTACATAATGATCCGTAAACCATATGTATTTGTAGTGTGAACTACACATTAATTCTCCCCCTTTTTGTCAATAAAATTGGCAAAGGTACGAAAACTAACTAGGATCCTAATGAAATTTCCATAGAGATACTTCATGACCAAAAGAGAACAACATATAAACTTTGTTTAGATGCAATCATATAAATAAACTAAATGCATTCATCAAGGATTTTATAAAGATACAAGATAACTCCTACAATATTCCACAAGTAGCACTCCCCACAAAGATTTGGCGATTAAGCACAAGTGCAATTAAGAACTCTCCCCCATAAAATGTCATTCCCGAAAGAAAAACAAGAGCGACCTTACTTTCACAAGAAAAAGGGATTTTTAAACGAACACTTTGATACCCAACAAGAATGTTATCTATGTAGAAACAAATGCAAAATTGTAACAACACTACACTAACGCTCTAAGCCTTGATTTTCCAAAAGATATGAATGAGTCTAGGGGCAAAGGATAGAAAACTAATGAGCCAAAACAACACCAATATACCGCCGTAAGTGTTGAAACGTAGCAAATATCTAAAGGTTTGGTGAGAATATCACCAATTGTTGTTCTAATGCAAAAATTCTATATTGATGATACCATTTTCATAGAGATCTCTAATAAAATGATACCTGATGTCAATGTGCTTAGTTCTTGAGTGCTCAACAGGATTCTCATTGATACGAATCGCACTTGAGTTATCACAAAAGATCTTCATTATACCAAAGTGTCAATTCCATAATCAAGCAAGCATTTGTTTCATCCACAGAGAAGTTCGCACAACATGAACCAGCAAAGAATGTATTCTGCTTCGCATGTAGATAGGGATTGTGAGTTTTGTTTCTTGCCATGCCATGCCACAAGATTCAACCCAACATAGTAAAATCCCCCCGAAGTGCTCTTTTTGTCCTCTACACATCCTGCCCAATCTGCATATGAATAGGTAGTAAGATCAGTGTTAGTATCAAAAGTATATGATAGACCATACCCGCTAGTATGTTGGATATATCGCATGATGTTCTTTGCAGCTGCAAGATGAGATTCCTTTGGATTAGCCCGAAATCTAGCACCACAACCAACACTAAAAGCAATATCAGGTCTAGTAGCTATGAGATATAAAAGGATTCCAATGATAGATTGATAAATCTTTTGATCCACATTTACTCCTTTCTCATCTCTATGTAGTTTACCAGTAGTGGGCATAGGCGTCAGTTTTGGAGTTAACTCATCCAGACCGAACCTTGAGACAAGATCCTTAGCATATTTTTCTTGAGATAATCAAATCTCATCCTTATGTTGCTGAATTTGTAATCCTAAAAAGAACTTTAATTCACCAACATTGCTAATTTCAAATTCCTTGCCAAGAGAGACTTGAAAATCTTTGCAAGTTTCTCAGAAGTTGAGCCATAGATGATAGACTAGTGTTATCCCTTGCAGCTACGCGGGAAGCCTCAGTAAGCTAGTAGGTTACCAGCCCTTGGATTATAGGGATCACCATTGGATTGCATTTACTGAATCTTTTCCACAAAAGTAAAGTTATGGTATTAAAATAGGTCCTTCTAGTTATTAAATTTATTTAATCCTATGTCCTTTTATTTGAACAACCTAAATTCCACTGAAACCAGAGAGAACAACATTTCATGTTTTATTTATCAATGAAATTAAATTCTATATGGGGTTAATGTTTAGTATGTTGCTAGTTATGAACAATAGTTGATTGGTTTGTTCTACTGTTTTTTTCTTTCAAATGAAAAACGAATTTAGAGGAGCAAGCTAAAACTAATGGCCTTAGAGCAGTTCCTATGGGATGAACAAACTCAGAATTTTTTCATTTTGCTCCCACTATAGAATGAACAAACATGAAAAATGGATGTTCAAATCAACAGATCTGTTGATTTGAACATCGAGTCAGAACATCCGGCGCGTGTCTGTTTTAAGGACGCGCGTCATCTCTACTAACGCTGGCGTCAACACGAATAACGCCCGTGTTTTCACTACAACCGCGAGTTTTTACTTATATCGCCAGAGTCCTTACTAGAAACGCCAGCGTCTGACCCAATGGCACCAACGGCTCCATCTGAACGGATGAAAAATCTAGTGATCCAACGGCTACATTTTTTGAATTCTATAAATACTCCTCATTTCAACTCTAAATTCACACATTCTACACATTTTTCTCTCTCAAATCATCTACAAAAATGCCTCCCCGAGTTTGTGCTGTTAGATTCACTCAACAAGAGGATTTATCTATTTGTAGAGCCTTTGTTTTTCACACACAAGATACTATCATGCGTAATGTAGCCGATTCGACGTTGACTTTCTGGGAGAAAGTTTTCAGAATGTTCGCCGGCCGAAACGGAACATCCATGGGCGTGATTTAGTTGCATCATCGTTTTAGTTTAATTAGTACGAATGTATTGGAGTTCGTCGCCCAACTAATGGAGAATCACCAAAATAAGCTCAACAGTGAAGCCGAACATGAAGTGTTGCCCAGACCTCTAGCGATGTGGCCAGCATCTCACCGCGGTCGTCCTTTCGACTTCCATGCTTGTTTCAATATTCTTAGGGTGCTCAACGTATACGATCCCTACATCGCCTTAGGAATTCCACCACCCGCCGAGAATTGACGCATATGTAGTAGTTGTTTTAATTTAATGTATTTCTTTTATTCTCATGTATGATGTGGTTGTTCAATGCAGTATGTTTTTATTTATGAAATTGATGGTGCAATGTTTAATCGAAGAAAAATTTAAATTACTTGATATTGATGGTGTTAGATAATCGTAATAACACAGAATAAACAACAAATTAAATAACATAATACCATAGTGAATTGATTTGTCCTACAACTTCAATCAGCCCACTCACCAAAGAACACCGGGGACATTCCCAGAAATGCCTTCTATATGTGTCTTCTTCAAAAGAAGTCCGCAAATGCATAAAAGTCCTGCAACTGGGCTTTGAGCATGAACTGATTCTCTGTGGACAATGTTTGTATTCGTGATCTCCATATCCACAATGCTTGCGCAGTAATAACTCCTTCTTCAATTTGGCTTTAAGTTTGAAGTTTTTGCAGAGTGTTGCAATCTTTTCTTCTTCTTGTATTTTAATCTTCATAGCATCATCTAGCATATGTGGTTCCTCTGGACAATTGGGATCTTGACATTGCAAATACCTGAGCTTTTCCGGTTGTGATTCAATCCCCATTCTGATGCGTGAACAACCTTCCCGCGGACACTTTGAATACATCCAAGGACATTGCATAAGACTGTGGTTATCCATGAAACATAATGGGCATACCTATTTTTCTTCGACACATAATATTTTATTCGCTTTGCCTTTAGAAAACATGGTGGATGATGAGAAAGAAATCGGTTGGTTTGGTTTAGAATAAAACCTAGTGATGTATTTATAATAGAAAATAGGCGCTTGGTAATTCAAGCGGGAGCTCAAAGGAAAGTCGCGGGCGATTTTACTACAAACGCCAACTATTTAAATTTCCATTTCCAACGGCAAACTTTTCTTTCTCGACCTATAAATTTCATTCCTCCCATCTCCAAAATCACATCTTCTTATTCTTCTTCTTTATTCGTACATCTCTCCTCCTTTGCAGAAATGTCTGTTAGAAATCGTGGTCCCAAGTTTACTCAAGAAGAGGATATAACTCTATGCAAAGCATATTTCTTTCATAGGGTAATCACTGGTGTTGTTATTTCTCATGACAGTTCTTTTTGGGAGAACATTTTTTCAATGTTCGTCTCATTGATGGGAAACCTAGGAAACCAAGATGCTCTTCGATTGCGTGCTCGGTTTCATTCTATTAGGCTGCAGTCCAGCCATTTCTTGCTCTGGTAATAAAAATTGATCGAGAAAAGTTCAGCGGTGTAACTGAAGATTAAGTGATCCAAACAGCTCTTGATTATTGGGAGGAAGCTCACGGTAAGCCTTTTCGTTACGAAGCGTGTTTCAGAATTCTAAAAGATGGTCCATCTCAAGCACATCGTTACTGAACTCGAATGCCGCTGCCGAAATTTACAATGGAAGAAGATGTTGCTCTTGTTCGATGTTGGTTACATCGTATGGTGAGACCAATGAACAATGACAATTTCTGGGAAAGAGTATTGGGACATTTTGTAGCATCGCTGAACGAAGCCATAAGAAACAATAAGAGCCTAGAACTAAGAATTGCATTCATCACTAGTGAAGTCAAACATTATACGGAAGTATTGTGGATGGTTCATCGTAGCAATTTTGGATTATCCAACGAAGAACTGGAAACCATCGCTCAGACCAAGTTTACCGAAGAAAGCGGGAGAGAGTTTAGGCATTTTGAATGCTATGAACTTTACTAGAGAATGTCATTGATTTGATGTAGTTTGATGTTTTTGTTGTGGTTTATTAAAATGTAGTTTGATGTAATTTGCAAGATTAATAAATTGTAATAAATTTCACTTAATCTGAAGTGGAAATCTGTTTTAAAATATAAACATTTTCATTCATTGATATTACTGCCAATTCTTTTACAAGATATAAACTTAGACAATAATAAAAACTTCAATAAAAATCAAGTACAAGTTTTGGCCTCCTGTTTATCTTCATTTGACGTATTTTCCATTCAATGCGCTCTTTGATAGTTTCACCTTTGTTTTTGAATTTTGTGTTGTTAACTTTCAAAACTGGAGCTCTTCTTTGCCTTTTAGCGTAACATTTTCTTGGAGCAACTTCTAAAACTTGCACTTCCCTTTTACAATTTTCAATCTTTTTAAAACTCCCACATATCTTAGAAACGATAGCTTCAAGTTTTGCATCGCAAAAAAGTGTGATCGCCTTTTCAGCCATTTTTAGAAGAGAAAATTCAAGTGAATTTTGGTGTGAGTGAATTGTTTGAAGATGGTGGTAATTTATAGAGGTAAAAAGTGAAATTCGAATCTTTAAAAAATACCCGTTGGCGTTCATGGCAAAAACGCCGCGTTGGTTCTTCCGACGCCAGCGTTTGTCCTCCCTTCGCCTGCGTTGGGTCTACTGACGCCAGTGTTTTAAGCTGGCTCGCGCGCCTATTAGTATAACGCGCACTGCTTTACCATGGTGGAAAATCTAGTTTGGACATCCACCTGGCTGAACAAAATAATTTGTTTGTTCATTCCCACATGAATTGCTCTTACATTTTTGTGTTGGAGATATAGACCTCCTCGTGTTTGAAAACTTAACTTTTTTTTTTTTTTCCAGACCTCTTGTCATGATTCCACCTCTTACCAATGATTTCTTCTTTTTTTTGCGTTAAATTTATGAAGAAATTTCTTGTGATAAATTTATGAAGAAATTTAATTGTTTTTTCTCAATAGAAAATCTAAATTATTTTTCCACAACAGAAATTTTGTTCCCAAATTTTAAGATCTATCAACTATTGAAACCCAAATCCAATAACTCTTTTGATTCTTCAAACTCGAGATCATATAAGCTTTTGTTGTTGTTTATTTTGTTCATCCTTTTACTCTTCCTCATCAATTTCTTTGAAGCTATTTTAGTTTCACATAATGATGAATAGAGTTTATGTTCATCTTCTTCTTATGAAATTTATTTTCATGACTTGAAGAAGGGGTTGTGATGAATTGTAAGACTAGTTAGAATCAAAGAGATTTAGTAACCATTATTCATCCATGGCAAATGTCTAATAATAAAGAAGAAGAAGAGACAACGTAGGGGAGTTTGGAAACGTATGAAAGAAGAGTAGATTGTTTTAATTTTCATAAGCTAACATAAGGGCTTATTTGCAATTAAGTCCACTAACAGCTTGCACACCCATCATCAAAGTATGAAAATACATGCATATTAAAATCCAAGGGCTTGTAACCCGCTAGCTTAGTGAGGCTTCCCGCGCAATGCGTGGACAAAGATCGCTCTAGATGATATCATCTACATATACTTGAGCAATGACAACATCTTTCCCACTCCACTTGGTAAACAAGGTTTTATCACTCCGCCTCTCGAAAAACCTTTCCTAAGAAGATAAGTAGTTAGTTTTTCGAACCAGGCACGAGGTGCTTGTTTTAACCCATAAAATGCCTTTTTGAGCTTAAGGACATGATCTGGGAAATCAGGATTTTCAAAACCCTTAAGTTGAGCGACATAGACCTCTTCCTTTAAATTTTCGTTTAAGAATGCGGATTTTATGTCCATTTGAAATAGCCTAACCTTAAGAAAACAAGCATGAGCTAATAACAACCGAATGGACTCAAGGCGTGCCACAGGAGAAAAGATTTCGTCAAAGTCGATACCTTCAATCTGTGAATATCCTTGAGCGACAAGTCTAGCTTTATTTCTGACAATTGTGCCAAATTCATCAGACTTGTTCTTGAATATCCATTTGGTGCCAACAATATTGATATTGGAGGGACAAGGTACTAGCTCCCATACACCTTGTCTTTGAAATTGATTTAACTCCTCATGCATTGCATTCACCCAAAAGGGATCGCTAAGAGCTTCATCAATATTTCTTGGTTCTACTTGTGAAAGATAACAACCAAAATTGTAAATATTTTGAAGTTGTCCTCTTGTCTTAGCAATAGAATCTCTTCCTCCAATAATACTGTTGGGATCATGATTCCTTTGAACCCAGAGGTGTCGTGGATGGACACGTTCTTGTTCAACAGGAGTAGCCTGATCAGTGCTCATCTCCTCGTCACTAGAAATATCAGATCAAGAATCGCTGGGACGACTTCAACCGATTCTCGAGATTTCTTTGACTTTCTCAATTGTCTCGGTTGGAGGAAATTCAGCAGGAGGATTATCATGGTGAAAATTGCTTAGATCATCAATGATGACATTAGCAGATTCCATCATAACTTGGGTTCAGAACATCCCAATTTTCGGGTCCGGATCCTGCCCGGATCCCATGCCTGAAAACCTGAAGTGCTACGTCAATACCATAGCCGAAGTCCGGCTACTAAGCCCAAGCTCGTTAAGTAATTCATTTGGGCTGATTTAGTTATGTTCGTTTTGATAATTCTATCGCAGCGGAAACTTAGAAATTCATTTAGAAAAAAAATCTAACCGTTGATTTCACATGATTTTAAAGCCACGGGAATCAAAACACATTTTTATTTTTAAATAAAAATATTATCACCGTTCAAGACTAACGTTTTAATTTATAAATAACGATTTCAACACGAAATAAATAAAACCGAAAAGAGACTAAGGTAGAATCCTAGAATTTTACCGGCTTCACACAAATTACAAAATTTATGATAATTATATGGATAAAATACTGATAACAATTATTATTATGTATCAATTTTCCAGAATTTTTAATGATGCTTAATAGCCTAAGACCACGGTCAAACATGTGGTTTACTAGTACTGTAAAAAATCAAAACTGTGGCATCATGTTTTACAAAAATTATATAAAATCACACACAACTCAAAATTACATGAAGATTGATATTTTAGAAAGATAAAAGATAGATGTTGACTTTCTAAGAAGGCACTAACATTTAAAAATCAGCAGATCATAGTTTTAAAATACGATATTTACGTTACATTTATAACTGTCAAATATTTTCTGGACTTAACCTTGGTATAAAGAATTATCTTAAAAATACGTATTCAACTTAGAAAATTCTGAAATTTTCGCCAAATGTCCCTTAAGATGTTTTACATACATTACAAAAAGAATCATACCAAAACCTATTAGGAATTTAAAATCATATACAGTCAACTCAACATCACACAATATTTTACAGCTTTGAAACTAAGATTAGTTACATCTTAAAATAGAATTTTAGGCATAAACGACAACTTTAAGCATCCAAAATTACTAATATTTATATTCACTCAAATTTATAGAACAACACTGATTTTTTTATGATAACAAGTGATGAACCGACATGCGGCTGCCTACGTACCCAAAGGGACCAAGCACAACCGTAGTTCATCAAACTTCACTAAATAAAACATGGTCAAAACCATTTTGGCCATCCTTACCTGGTAAGCTTGTAAAAATCATTCTCGCCCTCCGGGAGCCTGTTTGAAATAATCAAAAAAACTCGCTCGCCCCAGGGAACCTGTTAAACACAAAAATCCGCTTGCCCCAAGGGAGCCCCATGGGTTTAGCAATCAAATAGGAGGCAACCATCAACTCCTAATGAGCTCCATGTTGTTTTAGGGAGGCAACCTTCAACTCCCAAGGATATCTCGTACCCGTTCAAATAGGTAAGTCATTTGGGAAGCAACCATCAATTCCCAAGAACCGTAATTTATCAAACATATGCGTACATCACGGAACTTCAATATCATCATTAAATCA
The DNA here is from genome assembly GCA_023531295.1 of Papaver armeniacum. Classification (NCBI taxonomy): domain Eukaryota; kingdom Viridiplantae; phylum Streptophyta; class Magnoliopsida; order Ranunculales; family Papaveraceae; genus Papaver; species Papaver armeniacum. The sequence goes on along the minus strand of JAJJWW010010570.1, from coordinate 22,320 downwards.
ATAATTAAGGATACTCTAAGACACACGTCTTCATAATCATTAAAATCAATAAATACGAATTTAAATAATTTTAACTCAAACAAAAACAAGATTGCGCCTACCTCAACGGTATATCCGAAAGGTTACAAGGAAAACAACAAACGCGAAACAGTGAATCTTTGGAAATCGATATTGACGAAATCCTTTGTTAAAGTGGTCGTGGTACTGATCTCTTATTTCTTTTTCCTATCAAGTCCCCTAAGAGAAGACTACTCTCTGCTTCTTTTGTTCTGTCTTTTTTTTTTTTTCTTTTTCTCTTCTCGCAACAGTATTTTCTAGGTTTTCTTCCTCTTTTTTTTTTTTGGAATAGCGGCATCTTATTCTTTTTATACGATCACTATAACCCTAACCTTTTTTTTTTTTTTTTTTTTTTTTTTGATCCTAGGTTTCTAAAGATATAAAAGTGAGGCGTGGATTATGGGCAGATGTCACGATCCGTCAAATCTAAGAATTATATTTCCTATATATGCACTCGATCTTACCAGGCTTACTAAAATGTGTCACATGGCGAGATGAAACGTGTTCACTAAATTGGTCAAATTACCAAGTCAAAATATCTAGGTATGTTGCACTAACGTGTCATATAAAATCATGTACAGTGAATAGTTTCCTAAACTTGGAACCATACTTCACTGATCCTACTCATAACATAATTGACTAATTCTATTAAGAAGTCAAATAATACTCCCTCCGTCCCACCATTAGATGACCTACTTGGTCTAAGATCTTGTCCCATCATTAGTTGACATATTTCACTAATCAAGGGGATATCTCTAAAACTACCCTTTTGATTGATTATCGGTATCATAAGAAATATGTATAATTTGATATTCATGTTTATACTTCGTTACGTAGGTGTTTTAAAATGATTTTCAATCGGTATAAAATTTACTAAAATCTATGGTATAGTTTGAGAGATAAATGATTTCTAAATTTTACAAATTATTATCCATAAGGGTATAGTTGTAAAAATACTTAAAAACACTCATTTCATTCGTTTACTAATCATAAGCCCAAGAATTGTGCAAACTTCAACCCAGCCATCTAATAACTAGTGGGACCAAACTCCTTAAATTGGAGTATATATTACCATTACCACTACCAGCTAAGCACTAACTTAAGACTTGGTATAAAAATATTAAGATTTGGTATTAAAATATTAAAAGGCGATAAGTTTATGCCTATTTCATTTTTCTAATCAAAAATCACACGACCAAACCAAAATAAGAAACTAAAATTACTAAAATACCATTTTTAAAAGCAAAATGACCATTTTACCCTCGCATGTAAAATGCCACAGATACCCTTAAAAATTCTGACGGATATTACAGGTTCTGAGATTAAAAACTCGAAAACCACGACTATCATAAGCATAGCCAAGAAAGATACCTTCATCGCTTTTAGTATCAAATTTCCCTCTCTGTTCTCGATCTTTCAGAATATAGCACTAACTTACGAACACTCTGAGATAATGTAAGTTGGGTTTTCTACCGTAGCACAACTCATAAGGAGTGTTTAGGTTTTTCGACCGTAGGTAGACACGGTTGATCAAATAACATGTTGTGAAAACATCTTCTCCCCAAAACCTTAAAGGTAAGTTTTTGTTATGGAGCATTACCCTGTCCATTTCCTGAATGTTCCTATTCTTCCTTTCTGCAACTCCATTAGCTTGAGGAGTAATGGGTGGTGAGTATTGTTGAATAATCCCTAGTTTGTCACAAAATTCAAACACCTTAGTGTCCTTGAATTGATTCCACCTGCCGCTTCTAATTTTCTTTAGCTTGCGACCTTGTTCATTCTGGATTCTATTAACAATAATCTTGAATTCATCAAGGGTTTCATTCTTATGAGCTAAAAATGCCACCCAAGTCAATCTGGTGTAATCATCCACCATAACTAAAGCATACTTCTTACCAGCAACCGTAGGTTGTTGAATTGGCCCGAAGAGATCCATATGAATTAAATCAAGTGGAGCTTTAGTGAGAATATCTCGAGATGATTTATGGTGAACTTTCGTTTGTTTACCCTTTTGACAGGCACCACAGACACCATCAATCTTTACATTGATTTTGGGAATGCCTCTAACAAGTTCTTTGTAAATGATCTTAGTTAGAAGGCGATAATTAATGTGACCAAAACGCTCATGCCAAAGATGTGTAGATTCCATCTTAGTCAAATTGCAACAATTACTAAACCGAGAAGATAACGATTATTTTTACCACGAGTTCCCCGAAAATTACTTTTCCAGCTTTTGTCTACAATGTCACATCCATTCACATTGAAGACAACTTTATGGCCTTTGTCACAAATTTGACTAATAGAAAGGAGGTTTGCAGTCATACCTTTAACGTATACAACATCATGGAATTCAGGAATGCCAGGTAGTTTGATCGTCCCCTTCTTGCTTATGTAGCAACAACTCCCTTCTACGAAAGTTACGTGACCTCCTTCAAAGTCACTTGAATTCACAAACCATGAGAGGTCACCAATCATATGTCGGCTACATCCACTTTCAAGAAACCATTGAAAGGGCGATGTTGATTTTAGAGCAAAAGCTCTCATACTAAGACTACTATCCCGTATATGATTTCTTGTTAGATTAGTACACCTTTTTAGAGAAGTAAACAGTTGTTCAGCTTTCTTATGAAGATTACTCGCAACCTTTCAACTTTTCCCGAAGGATGTACATGTATGTTGAAAGTGATTGTGAGAGTCACAGAATATACATGGACCAACATCTTTAATCTTATTTGAGTGGTTCTGAGTCCCATCAGGTTTCACAAAGCCTAAAACTCGTTTATCCCCTGACTTGCGACAATTCTTCAGAGAAGAATTAGAGTAGTTATTCAAATCCATGAAGAAACTTTGACAGACTTTAAATCGGATACATCTTAATTTACGCAATAAGATCAGAATTGATCCGAATTTATTCATCCAACTTTTTCTGGAGAATAACAAGCTCTTCAGAACTTTCTCTAAGATCAGAGTTAAATCCTGGTGAAGCGTCCATTGAGAATTTACTGTCCATAGAGTCAGATTGCTATAAACACAGACTTATGAGGTCTTAAACGTGTTTTCCTGCTCATATACCAATTGAAAAAGCTGGGGTCTAATAACCACACCCAATATTTCGCTTAGTAATTTGTATGGACAAATTCCGGTATACTTTCGAGATAATCAACTAGACAAATGACTCAATCTCAAGAAAAGTATATCCAAGAGTTATATCTCTCGTTTCATAATGTAATCAACAAATCAAACAGATAGAAATCCACGAGCGATTATTATGTGAAACAACTTGAATGGTACCAAAGAACAATGTTCAAGTGTCAATCAATATAATCAACAACCAAAGGTTGGATTCCCAATTGATTGAACTTACACAAAACCAAAGATATTTCAATTATATAAATAAATATAATGCGGAAAAGAAATAACACGTACACCGTAAATTTTGTTAACGAGGAAACCGCAAATGCGAAAAACCACGGGACCTAGTCCAGATTTGAACACCACACCAGTATTAAGCCGGCGAAAATACGGGGTCTAACAACCACACCCAACAATTCGTTTGGCAATGCGAGAGGACTTACTCCAATATACTTTCTAGAGAATCAACTAGACAATTCGGACTCAATCTAGAGAAAACATATCAAAGAGTTTAATATCTCTAACTCTTAATTAAATCCGCAATCAGCAAATAGAAATCGGCGAGCCCGATTGAATGAATTTAAGAGGAGTAACTTGAACGGTACCAAAGACCAATATTCAAGTGTCAATCAATTTAAATCAACAACCCAAGGTCGGATATTCTAATTGATTGAACTTAACCCACAACCTGTGATATTTCAATTATATAGCAAAATATAATGCAGAAAATAAATAACACAGACACCTGAACTTTGTTAACGAGGAAAACCGCAAATGCATAAAAACCCCGGGACCAGTCCAGTTTGAACACCACACTGTATTAAGCCGCTACAAACTCTAGCCTACTACCAATTAACTTCTATTTGACCGTAGTTGAACCCTAATCAATCTCATACTGATTCAAGGTACATTGCGTTCCTTACGTCTGATCCCAGCCAGATACTACGCACTTGATTCCCTTAATTGATCTCACCCACAACCAAGAGTTGTACGACCCAAAGTCAAAGACTTGATAAACAAATCCAACTCTCACACGGAAAAGTCTATAAATTGAATAAATTTGTCTCCCACGAGAAATACCCAAGAGTTTTTGTTCCGTCTTTTGATAAATCTAGGTGAACAGAACCAATTGATAAACCTGGTCTTATATTCCCCGAAGAACAACCTAGTATTATCAATCACCTCACAATAATCTTAATCGACTAGCGAAACAAGATATTGTGGAATCACAAACGATGAGACGAAGATATTTGTGATTACTTTTATCTTGCCTATTAGAGAAATTAATCTCGAGTCAATTATTTCAATTATACTCAATACAATAGAATCGATCAAGATCAGAACACGCAACTACAAAGAAAGTAGTTGGGTGCAAAGCTTCACAATCCCAATGAAGTCTTTGAAGTCGTTAACCTACGGGGTCTCGATAGAAACCTAAGGTTAAAGGATAATCGACTCTATTTTATGCAACTAGTAACACACAATAGGTGTGGGGGTTAGTTTCCCCAGTTGCTAGAGTTTTCCTTTATATAGTTTTCAAATCAGGGTTTGCAATCCAAGTTACCTTGGTAACAAAGCATTCAATATTCACCGTTAGATGAAAAACCTGATTCAACCAAGATAATATCTTTCAACCGTTAGATCGAACTTAGCTTGTTACACACAAATGAAATATACCCTCATTTAGGTTTATGTAACCGTACCCAAACGTGTACACCATGTTGGTTCACAAATAGTTAACCGAGGTTAGCCATATGATTACTCTCATATCAACCTTATTCATCTTAACCATAACTTGTTCAAATGACTCAAATGAAACTAGTTAAAGAGTTGTTCAATTGCTATATTCTCATAGAATTATACAAGAACACAATTGAAGCAAAATCTTTTTGATTTTAGAAATGTTTATGTTTATGAGTTGTTCATAACCGATTTTAGAACTTTAACCTTCAAGTATGCAAACGGGTGCACATGCTTGAAATACCCTGACTAAGATGGGGTTTCGCCGATGCAAGCAAACGGTGCGCGAACTTTCAATCCAAGCGTAAATTCTCGGACATGAACCTCGTACGCCGTACGCAAACGTGTACGCATACTTAGGATCCCGGATTTCTCAAACCAACATGTACGCATATGGGTGCACATACTATGGTTCCCGGACATGGATTACATATGTGCAAGAGTGCACAACATGACATATCCAATAATGGTTAAGTGTTCTAAACTCTTATTTCAATCATTGAAACTTTCTTAGAGGATGACAATAGTCGTTTTCACATACTATTAGCATCAAAGCAATTTTCAAGTTATTGAAATAATCATAACGAAACATTCCAAGTTTACACCAAATGATTGTATCACACAAATCATGTAAGATGTTGCTTGCGGAAATTTTCACATGATATAAGATGAACTTGGTCGGAAAAGCTTGTCAACACATATTTCGAGAAATATAAGCGAGATAAACTCAAATCGAAATCTCAAATGTGTATATAGAAAACTATATCGTAATACGACTTATGTCTCAATATAGGAGATAGAGTAGAAATAGACTTTCCAAGTGATAGATGAGTTTCGCCCACATACCTTTTGTCGATGAAGTTCCACAAGCTCCCTTAGTAGTTCTTCGTCTTCAAATGATGAACGCCATGAAGTCTAAGATCAAATACACAATCTATGTCATAGTCCGAGATATCTATAAATATGCTAGAAATCAAGACTTATAGTTTTGATCACTAACATTGACAAACATGCTTGAGATAGCAACGCATGCGAGTTCTATCGAAAGCGGTGCTCTAACAATCTCCCCTTTGTCAATTTTAGTGACAAAACTATCAATACATATGGATTACAAAATAAATAAAACTTTGTAGCTTCTCATCCAAATGCTTGATCTCCTTGGCATCTTCAACATGACTCAAATCTTCGTCACTTCCAAGTGTTAGAGCATTGCTTGGTCGAACTCGCATGCATTGCTATCTCTCAAGCATGTTTGTCAATGTTAGTGATCAAAACTATAAGTCTTGATTTCTAGACTATTTATAGATGTCTCGACTAGGATATAGATAGTGTAGTTGAGCTTAAATCTCTCGCGTTCATCTCTTGAAGACGAAGAACTACTAAGGGAGCTTGTGGAACTTCTTCGACAAAAGTTATGTGGAGACTTGAACTCATCTATCACTTGTAAAGTCTATTTTTACTATCTCCTATATTGAGACATAAGTCGTGTTACGATATAGTTTTCTATACACATTTGAGATTTCGAGCTGAGTATATATCGCTTTACATATATCTCGAAATATGTGTTGGTAAGCTTTCGCTTCGACCAAGTTCATCTTATATCATGAGAAAATTTCCGAGTAACATCTTACATGGTTGTGTGATACAAAATTTGATGTAGGCTTGGAATGTTTCGATAATGATTATTTCAATATCTTGAAATAGTGTGTGAAAACGGATATTGTCATTATAGAAGAACGTTTCAATGATTCAAATAAAGAGTTGAAGATGTAACCATCTTTGGATATAAGCATATATAATGTGTTCGCACATTAGTGTATAAATCCATAAACCGGGAACCAAGAGTATGCATATGTGTGTATACGAAATTGGTGAAGGAAACAAGATAAGTATGCTTACATGTACGCATACTGGCGGAAGTTTTCGAACCAAAAATATCTGCTGAGTTTGGGAATTACAAACTCCTAAACTAGTCACCTTAAGTATACGTACCCGTACGCATACTGGCGGAATTTTTCAAACCGAAAATTTCTGATGAGTTTACAAACTTTACAAACTCAAAATCTGGTTGCTTAAGTACGCATACTTTACGCATACTTAAACTGGTTACTTTGTCAAATCGGTCAGTTCATGGACTTAAACATTTAAATCATAAGGAATGCAATCTATGCAAACCGTGGCTATAATGTTCATGATTGATTCAAGTGAATCAAACCGATTTGGTTTCGATTGTGTTTTCTATACAATTGAACAACTCTTTAAATAGTTTCATTTGAGTCATTTGAACTAGTTATGGTTAAGATGAATAAGGTTGATATGAGAGTAATCATATGGATAACCTCGGTTAACTATTTGTGAACCAACCTGGTGTACATGTTTAGGTACGGTTACATAAACCTAAATGAGGGTACATTTCATTTGTTTGTAACAAACTAAGTTTGATCTAACGGTTGAAAGATATTAGCTTTGTTGAATCAGGTTTTTCATCTAACGGTGAATATTGAATGCTTTGTTACCAAGGTAAATTGGATTGAAAACTCTGATTTGAAAACTATATAAAGGAGAACTCTAGCAACTGGGAAACCTAATACCCAAACCTCATGTGTGTTATTAGTTGCATAACTAGAGTCGATTCTCCTTTAACCTTAGGTTTCTTCTCGAGACCATTTAGGTTAACGACTTGAAGACTTCATTGGGATTGTGAAGCCAGATCCAACTATTATCTTTGTAGTTGCGTGATATGATCTTGTTGTTTCTATCGTGTTGAGTACAATTAAAATAATTGGCTCGAGATTTTATATCTCCGATAGGCAAGATAGAAAAGTAATCACAAACAAACTTCGTCTCATCGTTTGTGATTCCAGAATAACTTGTTTCGCTAGTCGACTAAGTTTATTGTGAGGTGATTGATAATACTAGGTTGTTCTTCTAGAATATAAGTCTCGTTTATTAATTGGTTCCTGTTCACCTTGATTTATCAAAGACTAACAAAAACTCTTGGGTATTTTTGTGGAGACATTTATTTATTTAATCCTATAGACTTTTCAAGTGTGAGAAAGATTTTTCTATCAAGTATTTGACTTTGGGTCGTGCGAAACTCTTAGTTGTGGGTGAGATCGGCCTAAGGGAATCAAGTGCGTAGTATCCCATTGGGATCAAAGACATAAGGAGCGCAACTGTACCTTGAATCAAGCAGAGATTGATTATGGTTCAACTACACCCAGTCCGAAGTTAATTGGCAGTAGGCTAGTGTCTGTAGCGGATTAATACGGTGTGGTGTTCAATCTGGACTAGGTCCCGGGGTTTTTCTGCATTTGCGGTTTCCTCGTTAACAAAATTCTGGTATATGAGTTATTTCTTTTCCGCATTATATTTTGTTATATAATTGAAATATCACAGGTTGTGCGTTATGATCAATCAATTAGAATATCCAACCTTGGGTTGTTGATTTACATTGATTGACACTTGAACATTGGTCTTTGGTAACCTTCAAGTTACTCCTCTTATATTCAATCAGTCTCGCAGATTTCTATTTGCTGATTGCGGATTAAATTAAGAGTTAGAGATATTAAACTATTTGATATACTTTATTCTAGATTGAGTCTGAATTTCTAGTTGATTCTCTAGATATTGTATTGGAGTAAGTCCTCTCAGATTGCCAAACGAATTGTTGGGTGTGGTTGTTAGACCCCCGCATTTTCAATTGGTATCAGAGCAGGCAAACATTATAAACCTAATAAGTTTTTGTTTGTTTGATCCTTAAAAATTGCCCTATGGGAAATTTCTTTGGAAAACTTGCTCTTGACATCTTTAACGCACGCCAGAAATCCTTAAAGATTTTTCAAAGATTATTATGGACAAAACCTCCGGTTTCTCATGATAATCTCATGTCATCTAAGATCTTGGAAAACTTAGATGATGAGAAACAATCTAAAGGAAAAATTAAAAAGAAGGGAAGATTGAGAAAATGTTCGTTACGCTCAAAGATATGGACTCTCACTAGATTAACTCTTCATCTTTTTGAGAAATACTATCGTAATGGATCAATTGACAAAGATTTATTTAGAGCTTTTGAAAGCGTTTTTAGATTCTTAGAAAAACTTAATTCTGTTAAGTTTAAGAATCGACCCGATAAAAGTTTTGTACATGTAAAACTATGGAAGAATGATGTACGAACTGAACACCCTGTCAACACAAGTAGATCCAATACGGGTTCTCATGTTTTTGACACAGGGTCAAGGAATCGGAAGAATCTTCTTTCTAGTCATATCAAAAGGAAGATAGAAAGCTCTGACAACCCTGATTATCATCATTACTTTGATTATATCACTGGGAATGCTCACAAATATCAACCAGAAATGTTGCATGAGGATTCCTCTGGACATCATGCCTCTTGGTAACAAGCCTGGCACTACCCCATTTGTATATATCTTGAGATGGGGCAAGAAATGGTTTGATTTGTGTACCGTTGGGTTGAACATATCATTCTGTTCCAATGAGCTTTCTCACAAATTGTGTTTTCACGGGATGCACAACCTTGATGTGTGAACATCAAAGAAAATCCCACATTCCTTTTATGGGTCGCGGTTCGTAAACGGGTCCAAGCCCATTAGTGGGCATATAAAGAAGAACTACGCATACCTTCTTCTTCTTCCCATCAGTCCGCGTACGTGAATTATCTAGGGTTCACGAATTTTCTCCATTAAATCTTCCTTGGAGAAAATTAAGAAAAAAAGGGTGTTCAAAGTTCATTCCAAGTAAGTGATTTCCTCTTGTCTTCTCTTCCAATTTCTAGATCTCATGCTGAATTTCAAGGTTTCAAAAGGAATTTCAAAAAATTTGGGTTCTTCATCTTCTAGCATGAATTTGCCTATAGATCAAAATTCTCTTAGGATTAGATTTGTCAATAATTTGTGTGCTGAAGTTTTTGAACGGATTTCATCCAATGGGTTTATTTTAGAAAAGAAATTGGATTTCTCTAGTGGACATAAAGAGGATTTAGTTTGTTTTGAAAAATTCAAGCTTGGAAACATCTTTGATGGTATTGGTGAAGGTTTTGACACTCTTAAAAGAATCTTCTATGCTAACATCCATGATGTTAATCTTAATGACCTGGAATTCATGACCATGGTTAATAGACAAAGGGTTCACGTAACTAGAGAGTTAATTTCAAAGATTACTAATATCCCCCTTGGGAATTATCGCCTTCCAAGACCTTGTCATGAACGTACCTCTTATGAAACCATATCCATTGGTCTATGCGGTAAGAGTGCAGCTTGGAATTAAGGTAAGTTTCCTACCAATGATCTTAGTCTTGCCTTGACGTCTTTTGCTAAACTTGGAATACCTAATCTTTGTCCCTCCACGATTGAGAATTCTCGTTAGAGTCGTGAGTTTGCGGAATTGGTTTATTTCCTTGCGTTGGAATTTCAAAGTCTCGACATTTGTGGCTTCATCATTTTTCAAATGGTGTCGATGAAATCTTCCAACAAGAAGATTGGATTTCCTTGCTTGATTGACCGAATTTGTCACAATTTCGATATAGATCCAATTGGGAACTCCATTGGTTCTCCCAAGCTCGTCCGAGCTTGTACCTTCAATCGCATGAAGGAGAATGCTTGCAAGAGACAAAGGTTCAACACACTTGATGGCTCATGTGATTCCTCTTCCATGAATCTTCTTCATCAAATTCACAAATATGTTTGTAAGATCAATGCCAAAGTAAGGTGTGTTCAAGAGCAACTACTTATAATTGCTACCAAGTTTCCGGATATCAAGGATGACATGACATGGATAGGATTCAAGCCACTCTTATGGTTTCAGATGATGAAGATGTTGTCTAATCTTTCCGTGACTTGTCTCTCATTTGTTTTGAGAGATATTTTTTTTTTGTCTAGTAAATCTTCTTTGTTATGTTTTTAGAAGAATAACTAGGGTTTGGAATAGCCATTATTGTGAGTACACATAGATATGTCCAACGATTTTCATCTTCATGTTTTTAGATTTATTTATTTAAATTCTAAGTTTTTGGAAGATGATTTTTTTGCAATTTTAATCTTTATGATTTTATATATTGCAAATTGTTATGGGATATGTTGTTTACGTCCATGAACCTGTGACTGTCCCATACTTGTTCAAAAGTTATCTCTATTATGTCGGTATGAATGTATTGATGGAAGATAGAACGAACTTTTGACATTACAAAAGTTAAAGCCTTTATGTCATTATTTGATGGAAGAAAGGATAAAACTTTTGTGTACAAGGATTAAGCCTATTGTATGTCATTGTGCAAATAGTGATGGAAAATAGGATGAATCCTTGTCTATTCCACAATATTTGGTCGATCTCCGATCCACATTTTTGTGCATATACTGTGTTGCTCCATAAGGTTTCTTGTGTTTGAGCATAAACGATTGAGTTGATCATTCTCTTATGATTAACTTAGTTGTTGCTCCGTAAGTTCTCTTATGTGTGAGCATAACCAACTAAATTGATCACTCTCTTGTGGTTATTTTAGTTGTTGCTCCGTAAGTTCTCTTATATCGAGCATGACCAATTGAATTGATCACTTTTTGTGGTTAATTTGGTTGTGCATTTCAATTAAATTAATCGTGGGTTTTCTTGTGATTAATTTGATTGTATTTTTGATTGAACTAACCATGGGTTCTCTTGGGGTCATTTCAATTGAATATTTTTGGATTCAAATTCATGTTTTTCATGTGATTTGATTTTGTCCAAAAGAAATCCTTCTTTTCTTGTAAAAGTAAGGTCGCCTTTGTTGTTCCCTTGGGGATGAAATTTTATAGGGGAGAGTTCATTTTGAACTTGTGCTTAATTGCCAAATCTTTGTGGGGAGTGCGGCTGTGGAATATTAGGGGTTATCTTGTATCTTTATTAACTCCTTGATGAATGCATTTAGCTTCGGCTTTATGATTGCATCTAAATAAGTTGGTATGGTATTCTCTTTTAGTCATGAAGTATCTCCGTGGAAATTTCATGAGGATCCCCTAGTTTTCGTACCTTTGCCAATTTATATTGACAAAAAGGGGGAGAATTAATGTGTAGTGTGATACTAAAAATACATATGGTTTACGGATCATTATGTAAGGGGGAGTGGTTTTCATGTTGAGATAGAGTATTGACTAAGGGGGAGTGATGAATATCACTATAGTATTGTTGTCAAAGTTGTGATACAATTGGGCTTTGATGCTGTGTAATAATACTATGACACTGTATAACAATGATTGGAAGCATTTTGTTTTCTCATTGTTATAGCTATGGATCTTCAACAACCGTGATGCTTTGAACTTACAACCTTTAGGATCATGGAGTACTTGGAAGTGACGAAGATTTCGAGTCGCATTGAAGATGCCAAGGAGATCAAGCATGTGGATGGGAAGCTACAATTTTTATCTATTTTGTAATCCATTCGTATTGATAGTTTTGTCACTAAAATAGACAAAGGGGAGATTGTTAGAGCATTTCTCGCCGAACTCGCATTCGTTGCTATCTCAAGCATGTTTGTCAATGTTAGTGATCAAAACTATAAGTCTTGATTTCTAGCCTATTTATAGATGTCTCGGACTAGGATATAGATATTGTAGTTGAGCTTAGATCTCTCGACGTTCATCTCTTGAAGACGAAGAACTACTAAGGGGAGCTTGTGGAACTTCTTCGACAAAAGGTATGTGGAGACTTGAACTCATCTATCACTTGGAAATTCTATTTCTACTATCTCCTATATGGAGACATAAGTCGTGTTACGATATAGTTTTCTCTATACACATTTGAGATTTTGAGCTGAGTATATCTCGCTTACATATTTCTCGAAATATGTGTTGGTAAGCTTTTGCTTCGACCAAGTTCATCTTATATCATGAGAAAATTGCCGAGTAACATCTTACATGGTTTGTGTGATACAATCATTTGATGTAGGCTTGGAATGTTTCAATAATGATTATTTCAATATCTTGAAAATTGCATTGATGCTAATAGTGTGTGAAAACGGCTATTGTCATTATAGAAGAATGTTTTAATGATTGAAATAAAGAGTTGAAAATGTAACCATCTTTGGATATAAGCATATATAGTGTGTTCGTACATTAGTGTATAAATCCATAAACCGGGAACCAAGAGTATGCATATGTGTATATACGAAATTGGTGAAGGAGACAAGATAAGTATGCGTACACATACGCATACTGGCGGAAGTTTTCGAACCGAAAAATCTGCTGAGTTTGAGAATTACAAACTCTAAACTAGTCACCTTAAGTATGCATACCGTACGCATATCATGGAAGTTTTCAAACCGAAAATTTCGATGAGTTTGGAAACTTTACAAACTCAAAATCCGATTTTAAGTACACGTGCTTAAATTTGGTTACTTTGTCAAATCGGTCGGTTCATGGACTTAAACATTTAAATCATAAGGAATGCAATATTTGCAAACCATGGCTATAATGTTCATGATTGATTCAAGTGAATCAAACCGATTTGGTTTCGATTGTGTTTTCTATACAATTGAACAACTCTTTAACTAGTTTCATTTGAGTCATTTGAACTAGTTATGGTTAAGATGAATAAGGTTGATATGAGAGTAATCATATGGCTAACCTCGGTTAACTATTTGTGAACCAACCTGGTGTACACGTTTATGTATGGTTACATAAACCTAAATGAGTGTACATTTCATTTGTGTAACAAGCTAAGTTCGATCTAACAATTGAAAGATATTAGCTTGGTTGACTCAGGTTTTTAATCTAATGGTGAATATTGAATGCTTTGTTACCAAGGTAACTTAGATTGCAAACCCTGATTTGAAAACTATATAAAAGAGAACTCTCGCAATTTGGAAACCTAATTCCCATACCTCCCGTGTGTTACTAGTTGTATAACTAGAGTCGATTCTCCTTTAACCTTTGGTTTCTTCTCGAGACTCGTGGGTTAACGACTTGAAGACTTCATTGGGATTGTGAAGCCAGACCCAACTATTATCTTTGTAGTTGCATGATCTGACCTTGTTGTTTCTATCATGTTGAGTACAATTGAAATAATTGGCTCGAGATTTCCTATTTCCGATAGGAAAGAAAGAAAAGTAATCACAAACAAACTTCGTCTCATCGTTTGTGATTCCACAATAACTTGTTTCGCTAGTCGATTAAGTTTATTGTGAGGTGATTGATAATACTAGGCTGTTCTTCGGGAATATAAGTCCGGGTTATCAATTGGTTCATGTTCACCTTTATTTATCAAAAGAACGGAACAAAAACTCTTGGGTATTTCTGTGGGAGACAGATTTATTCAATCCTATAGACTTTTCTATGTGAGACAGATTTGTCTATCAAGTATTCGACTTTGGTTCGTAGCAACTCTTAGTTGTGGGTGAGATCAACTAAGGTAATCAAGTGTATAGTATCTTATTGGGATCAGAGACGTAAGGAGCGCAACTGTACCTTGAATCAGTGTGAGATTAATTAGCGTTCAACTACATTCCAGTCCGAAGTTAATTGGTAGTAGGCTAGTGTGTGTAGCGGCTTAATACAGTGTGGTGTTCAATCTGGACTAGGTCCTAGGGTTTTTCTGCATTTGCGGTTTCCTCGTTAACAAAATTCTGGTGTCTGTGTTATTTTTTTTCCGCATTATATTTTTTTTTATATAATTGAAGTATCACAGGTTGTGCGTTAAGATCAATCAATTAGAATATCCAACCTTGGGTTGTTGATTTACATTGATTGCCACTTGAACATTGATCTTTGGTACCGTTCAAGTTACTCCTCTTATATTCAATCGGGCTCATGATTTCTATTTGTTGATTGCTGATTGAATTAAGAGTTAGAGATATTAAACTCTTTGATATACTTTATTCTAGATTGAGTCTGACTGTCTAGTTGATTCTCTAGAAAGTGTATTGGAGTAAGTCCTCTCAGATTGCCAAACAAATTGTTGGGTGTGGTTGTTAGACCCCTGCATTTTCACCAAGTACTCCATGATTCTAAACGTGTTCAACTCAGCATCATAGTTGTTGAAGATCCGTAACGATAACAATGAGAAAACGAATGCTATCAATCATTGTTATACAATGTCATAGTATTATTACACAACATCAAAGTTCAATTGTATCACAACTTTTACAACAATACTATGGTGATATGTATCATTCCCCCTTAGTCAATACTTCATCTCGACATGAAAACCACTCCCCCTTACATAATGATCAATAAACCTTATGTATTTGTAGCATGAAACTACACATTAATTCTCCCCCTTTTTTGTCAATATAAATTGGCAAAGGTACGAAAACTAGTAGGATCCTCATGAAATATTTCATAGAGATACTTCATGACCAAAAGAGAATAACATACCAACGTATTTTGATGCAATCATAAAGTCAAGCTAAATGCATTCATCAAGGATTTTATAAAGATACAAGATAACCCCTATAATATTCCACAGCCGCACTCCCCACAAAGATTTGGCAACAAAGCACAAGTTCAAAAAGAACTCTCCCCCATAAAATGTCATTCCCGAAAGAACAACAAAGGAGACCTTGCTTTTACAAGAAAAGAAGGATTTCTAAAGAACACTAGGATACTTGACAGAAACACATCTACTAGAAACAAATGCAAACATGAAGCAACACCACTCTGGGAATTCCAAACTCAATTGCCCAACAGATTGAGATAAAAGCAGGGGCAAGAGTTATGGAGAACTAATGAACTAGAATAACACCAATAGAATGCCGTAGGTGTTGAAATGTGGCACTGTCTAATGGTTTGGTGAGAATATCAGCCAATTGTTGTTCAGAAGGCACAAATTCCATAGTAATGATGCCATTTTCATAAAGATCTCGAATAAAATGGTACCTTATGTCTATGTGCTTAGTCCTTGAGTGCTCAACAGGATTCTCAGTGATGCCAATCGCACTTGAGTTGTCACAAAAGATCTTCATTATTCCGGAATCAATTCCATAATCATCAAGCATTAGTTTCATCCATAGAAGTTGAGTACAACATGAAACGACAACAATGTATTCTGCTTCACATGTTGAAAGAGATTGTGAATTCTGTTTCTTGCTATGCCAAGCTACAAGATTCATCCCCACATAATAGAATCCTCCTGATGTACTTTTTTTGTCTTCCACACACCCCGCCCAACCGCATCCGAATAGGCGTGGAGGTCGATGTTAGTATCAAAAGTATAGGAAAGACCATACCCAACAGTGTGAATAATGTAACGTATGATCCTCTTTGCAGCTGCAAGATGAGATTCCTTTGGATTTGCCTGAAACCTGGCACAACAACCAACACTAAAAGCAATATCAGGTCTAGTGGCAGTGAGATACAAAAGACTTCCAATGATGGATCGATAAATTTTTTGATCCACATTTACACCTTTCTCATCTCTATGTAGTTCACCCATGATAGGCATAGGAGTAAGTTTTGGAGTTGACTTATCAAGACCGAATCTTAAAACAAGATCTTTTGCATATTTTTCTTGAGAGAAGTAAATTCCATCCTTGTGTTATTGAATTTGTAAACCCAAAAAGAATTTTAATTCACCAACGTTGCTCATTTCAAACTCCTTACCAAGAGACTTGAAAATCTTTTGCAAGTTTCTCCGATCTTGATCCATAGATGATATCATCTACATAAACTTGAGCAATTACAACATATTTTCCACTCCATTTGGTAAACAATGTTTTATCACCTCACCTCTTGAAAACCTTTCCTAAGAAGGAAGTAGTTAATTTTTTCAAACCAGGCACGAGGTGCTTGTTTTAACCCGTACAATGCCTTGTTGAGCTTAAGGACATGATCGGGGAAATCATGGTTTTGAAATCCCTTAGGTTGAGTGACATAGACTTCTTCCTTTAAGTTTCCATTTAGGAAAGCGATTTAATGTCCATTTGAAACAGCTTAACCTTAAGAAAACAAGCATGAGCTAATAATAATCGAATGGACTCGGCGTGCCACGGGAGCAAAGGTTTCGTCGAAATCGATTCCTTATTCGTGAATATCCCCGAGCGACAAGTCTAGCTTTGTTTCGATAATGGTGCCAAATTCATCAGCCTTGTTCTTAAATATCCTTTTGGTACCAACAATATTTATATTGGGGGGATAAGGTACAAGTTTCCATACATCTTGGCTTTGTAATTGATTTAACTCTTCATGCATTGCATTTACCCAAAAGGGATCACTAAGAGCTTCATCAATATTCCTGGGCTCTACTTGCGATAGATAACAACCACAATTGCAA
This sequence comes from Papaver armeniacum, assembly GCA_023531295.1. Lineage (NCBI taxonomy): Eukaryota > Viridiplantae > Streptophyta > Magnoliopsida > Ranunculales > Papaveraceae > Papaver > Papaver armeniacum. The sequence goes on along the minus strand of JAJJWW010010570.1, from coordinate 5,136 downwards.
ATATTTTGAAGTTGACCTCTCGTCTTAGCAGTAGAATCCTTACCTCCAATGATATTGTTAGTATCATGATTCCTTTGAACCCAAAGGTGTCGTTGAGGGACACGTTCTTGCTCAATAGGAATAGCCTGACTAGAGCTTTTCTCCTCATCACTAGAGACATCGGGATCGGAACCGTTGGGACAACTTCTTCCGATTACAAGTTTCTTTGATTTTCTCAATTGTCTCGGTTGGAGGCAATTCAGCAGGAGAGTCATCATGAAGAAATTTACTTAGATCATCAATGATAACATTTGATGATTCCATCATGACTTGGGTTCTGAGATTATAGACTCGGAAACCACGACTGTCAGATGCATAGCCAAGAAAAATACCTTCATCGCTTTTTGAATCAAATTTCCCTTTATGTTCACGATCCTTTAGAATGTAGCACTTACTTCCGAACACTCTGAGATAGTGTAAGTTGGGTTTATTACCGTACCACAAATCATAGGAAGTGTTTAAGGTCTTTGACAGTAAATAAACACGATTGATCAAATAGCAAGCCGTAAAAACATCCTCACCCCAAAACCTTAACTGTAAGTTTTTGTTATGGAGCATTACCCTTGTAATTTCCTGAATATTTCTATTCTTCCTTTCTGCAACTCCATTTGCTTGTGGAGTGATAGGTGAAGAGTATTTTGAATAATTCCCCGAGAGAGTCACAATATTCAAATACTTTGGTGTCTTTGAATTCAGTGCCACGATCGCTTCTAATTTTCTTTAGTTTGCGACCCTGTTCATTCTGGATTCTATTAACAATAATCTTGAACTCACTGAGAGTTTCATTCTTGTGACCAAAAACGCCACCTAAGTGAATCTGGTGTAATCTTCCACCATAACCAAAGCATACTTCTTTTCAGCCACTGTAGATTGTTGAATTAGGCCGAAAAGATCCATATGAATTAAATCAAGTGGAGTTTTGGTGAGAATATTTCGAGATGATTTGTGTGGAACTTTTGTTTGTTTACCCTTTTGACAGGCACCACATACACCTTCAACCTTAGAATTGATTTTGGGAACGCCTCTAACAAGTTCTTTGTTAATGATCTTAGTTAGAAGACAATAATTCATATGACCAAAACGCTCATGCCAGAGGTGTGTAGAGTCCACTTTAGTCAAATTGCAACAATTACTGAACTGAGTATCTAGAAGATAACAGTTATTTTTGCCACGTGATCCTTGAAAAATTACTTTTCCAGATTTATCGACAATGTCACATCCTTTATCATTGAAGACAACCTTATGGCCTTTGTCACATATTTGACTAACAGAAAGAAGATTAGCAGTCATACCTTCAACGAATACGATATCATGTATTTCAGGAACGCCAGGCAATTTGATCGTCCCCTTCTTGCTTATGTAACATCAGCTTCCATCTCCAAACGTTACTGGTCCATGATGAGTGCCAAATAGTGCATATTTATACACCTTTTTATTGGCATTTTACTCATCTTTTGCGCTTAGAAATCAGATATTATCCCAGATTCTGTGTTTTCTTTGTTTTCAAGAATAAATATTTGTATTAATTAATTTTGTGTTTTTAGGTAATAAATAAAGCTCGGAGAAACGAGGAGCCAAGGAGCGAAGAATTGGAGTCGAGCGTCTATGGAGCGAAAGCCAAAGCCGCGCACGCAACGGTTGCAACCCAACAAGGAAGACATGGGCTAGAGCTACCCATGACCCGGATCCGAACCCGCTCACCCCGAGCCGTTGAGATCTCGTCTTGCTGCATCCTACAGTCGCTCCATCACTTACATCATTTCTTGATGCCTCCGCTCAACACCGAGATCACTCCAAGTCTCCCTCGCCGTTCGAGATCATCCCAGCCAAATCCAACGCTCGCTCCTACTTTCTCATCAAACCTGTTTGTGCCCGCTCAACACCCAAACTACCCTATACCTATACCCATTCGACCAACTCATTTCCTCTCTTGTTATTCTCTTTCTTCTCTTGTCTTCTTCCCTACCTCTGCGAGCTCCATCTCTTCCCCCATACCTCTGTGAGCCACCACCTCACCACCTTCATCATCACCACTCACCGCCGGCGCCAACAACTCTATCGAGCCTCCTCCCCCATACCCTAGTTCTACCTTTCTCAACCATTAGCTTCTCTCACCTTAGAAGCTAGGGTTAAGGCGATTAAATTATGGTTTTTCCATAACAACCCGCATGGTCGATTGGAAGCGAATTGACAAGAGGAGAGTACGAATCAGAGTATGGGTGAGAGTGTGTTTGATTTATTTTATATTTAATTTCGATTTTGAAGAATTAGGGTTTGGGATATTTTGGCATGTATAAATAGGAGGTGTTTGTGATTGTTAATGGGTATGCTGGGCTAGCCAAAGGCACCATTTTAGTTTATTTTGCTTTAATTGTTCTTAACCATGTTCTAGTTTAATTTGCTAGGGTTTCATTGAAACCCTAATTTCTGATTGTGTTTAAACTTCATTGAATGTTCTTGAGTGCTTAATTTTATCGAGATAACTTCAATTTTTAACACCTCAATCCTTTTCTCTCACAATGCATGCCAAGTATGCATTGTAGTTAGGTTATAAATGAGTTGAGTGTGTTTCAGCTCTTGCTTCTATTATTAATGCTGATTCTCTTGACTAGTTGTGCTTCATTAGACAACTAGTACTCTAGGTTAGTAACTCAGCTGTTAATTGAAGAATCACTAGGAGAAACTCTTTAGAAAGGTGGTAGAATTGACAAACTACCCACGTGCGCCATAAAGAACAAGAACTTTAACTCGAGTTGAACTCACAATAGGCGTTAGTGGTGGATTTGGCACCACTGGTATACCCACTATCACTTTTTTATACCTTAGTTTAGAGTCACTTCATTTCATCTTAGCCGTATCGGCACAAAACATCTGTTGTTACTTGCATTTCTTAGAAATTCAGTAGGGTAAACCTTGATCACATAAGCACCACAAGTCTCTGTGGTTCGACCCGTACTTGCCACGTCTCCGATAGACGCCGTGCACTTGCGGTTATCACTTTGTGAGGCTAAAATATAAACCATTTCCGGGCCTACCAAGTTTTGTAGTTTATTTTTGCTACCACCATGGTAAAGAGAGTTCAAGAGGAAAAATCCAAACAACAAGAAATTTGAGTAGAAAAGTTAAAAATTGTCAAGTTTTGTGAAGTTTAGAAGTTCGTCATCAACATTTGAAGACCGAAGATTGAAGACGTTTCTATGGTTTCTTATGAGAGAGTGATATTAATTGTCGATCGGGTGAGAAGGTAAGTGAGTACTCCCACCCTTGCTAATGGTTGATTTCCTTTCTTAGAGATCATCAGAAAAGATTCTTTTTGTCCACGCTTTTGTGGAGTCTCCAGAATTTATTTCGGAAGGTTATCCTTCTTACCTACAACGTGTGCAGGATTTCTCTCTTTATTCCCGCCTTGCACACATGAGAGACTAAAAAAGCAATCTTTTTGAGTGCAATTATCATAAAACCCTAATGGTGAGGGCGAGAAGTCGAGGCTTATGATCACAATCGAATCCGAATTCTTTCATATGGTATGGTTACTTCTCGCTCAGCACTTAAGGATGAGAATGCGTTCTTTGATAGTTCTAACTTCTTGTTACTAGTATGCGAAACTCTATGTCCTCATAGCTTCTTGGAGGCTTGAGACTCTTTTACACTACGAAGTTGGAGAAGGTTTTGTGGGTACACCTCTGGTAAACCCTCACGAGACTACAACTCGTCCACTAGGGACACCTAGGGGTTTAAAGGCTTAGTGCATACGCTAAATGCATTCGAGAGACTGCGACGGGGGTATAGTTAGGATTTCTTAATTTCTGTTTCACTTGAGGACAAGTAAAATTCAGGTTGGGGGGTATTTGATGAGTGCCAAATAGTGCATATTTATACACCTTTTTATTGGCATTTTACTCATCTTTTGCGCTTAGAAATCAGATATTATCCCAGTTATTCTGTTTTCTTTGTTTTCAAGAATAAATATTTGTATTAATTAATTTTGTGTTTTTAGGTAATAAATAAAGCTCGGAGAAACCGAGGAGCCAAGGAGCGAAGAATTGAGTCGAGCGTCTATGGAGCAGAAAGCCAAAGCCCGCGCACGCAACAGTTAACCCAACAAGGAAGACATGGGCTAGAGCTACCCATGACCCGGATCCGAACCCGCTCACCCCCCGAGCCGTTGAGATCTCGTCTTGCTGCATCCTACAGTCGCTCCATCACTTACATCATTTCTTGATGCCTCCGCTCAACACCCAGATCACTCCAAGTCTCCCTCGGCCGTTCGAGATCATCCCCAGACCAAATCAACGCTCGCTCCTACGTTCTCATCAAACCTACTTGTGCCGTGCTCAACACCCAAACTACCCTATACCTATACCCATTCGACCAACTCATTTCCTCTCTTGTTATTCTCTTTCTTCTCTGTCTTCTTCCCTACCTCTGCAGAGCTCCATCTCTTCCCCCATACCTCTACAGAGACACCACCTCACCACCTTCATCATCACCACTCGCCGCCGCCAACAACTCTGCAGAGCCTCCTCCCCCATACCCTAGTTCTACCTTTCTCAACCATTAGCTTCTCTCACCTTAGAAGCTAGGGTTAAGCGATTAGAATTAGGGTTTTTCCATAACAACCCGCATGGTCGATTCGAGAGGCGAATTGACAAGAGGAGATTATGAATCGAGTATGGGTGAGAGTGTGTTTGATTTATTTTATATTTAATTTCGATTTTGAAGAATTAGGGTTTGGGATATTTTGGCATGTATAAATAGGGAGGTGTCTCGTGATTGTTAATGGGTATGCACAAGCAACAAAGGCACCATTTTAGTTTATTTTGCTTTAATTGTTCTTAACCATGTTCTAGTTTAATTTGCTAGGGTTTCATTGAAACCCTAATTTCTGATTGTGTTTAAACTTCTCATGAATGTTCTTGAGTGCTTAATTTTATCGATAACTTCAATTTTTAACACCTCAATCCTTTTTCTCTCACAATGCATGCCAAGTATGCATTGTAGTTAGGTTATAACCGAGTTGAGTGTGTTTCCTCTTGCTTCTATTATTAATGCTGATTCTCTTGACTAGTTGTGCTTCAATTAGACAACTAGTACTCT
>JAJJWW010010569.1:0-42018 GCA_023531295.1 Papaver armeniacum | reverse complement strand
ATTTTTCATAACTCGCGAAGGTAGCAAGACTTGCGAGAGGGTCTCGAGAGAAGGTAGCAAGACCCTCGAGAGAGTGTCTCGAGAGAAGGCAACAAGGCTCGCGAGAATGTCTCATGAGACCCGTAGCAAGAGCCTCGCGAAATTATCAAAGAGCTCTCGAGAGCATGAGCCGTATGTGAGCCGTCATCCATTATGAAAATACCTATATAAAGAGGGAGAGCGGAGAGAGAAAAGGGGGAGAATTTTAGTAGGAGAGAGAGAGATATTTTGGAGAGAGATATTTTTAGAGAGAAAAGATTTTATTTTTTCTTTATCATCTTCTTCCCAAATAATTAGATCTTAGAGCTCTATAAAATATCCATTAATGGAGATTGTAAATGTAATTCTTATGTAACCTCAACAATCATAGTGAAGAATCGTGGATGTAGATCACATTGATCAACCACGTAAAAATCTTATGTGTCTATTTAAATTTCTAGCACTTCTATTTAAAATTTAGGTGATTAATATGATTTAGATCTACAAAATATAGTGAGGGGTGTAGTGTGGGATTTCCGCAACTACATATGCGCTAGAAATGAGGGACCTAATCTTGTTGGTCCAAGAAAATTCAGAGAATTGGTTACCGATGATGAGGTATTCTACGGGATCAATGAGCTTTAAAAAGCAGAAATGGAAGTTCTGGAGTTTTATGCATCTTTGAACTTTAAATTCTTGACAAACAACAATCGAATTTTCCAACACCCAGTCACAAGTAAGTATGAAGGAAGAAAGGAGATAGTAGGAAAAAGCATTATGGAGCTCGTCGGCGGATAAGTTTAGATAGAATCGAAGAAACTCACGAAATTGGACAAGTTTTTCAATATGCCGATTCTGGAGCAAAGAGTTTTGTAAGAGAGATCAACTAGGAAAGAGGATTAATTCCAAGAAGAATGGAAATGATATCAGCAGATTTTGTACAAAGTATCATTTACGAAGAACAACATTACCTCGTTACTACGGAAGTAAAATTCTGCGAAGGAAAAGACACTTTACCTCGTCGACAACCTTCGCACCAATCGATCTACTTGCGCAATAAATCAGTTCGCGTCAGTCAATACTTGCAAAGTGAGGAAGAAGTTCTGTGAAGAAGTAGGATGGATAGTTTGGTTCTCTTCGTATGAATCTTCAAAGGCAAAGGGAAAAGAAAAACTTAACATAGCAGGCGAAGACAGACTTCGTTATTCTCGCGGTATGAACAAGCACAGGCAAAAAATAGATGAAGTAAAATAACACAAGCAAGGGTTAAGATCAGGATGTTAGTTGAAATATGCCCGTTGATGAACTATTGGGTGCGATGACCTCGCTAAAAGATGGAAAGCATGAGTTACAATTTGCACTAAAAACGTAGAAAATACACCACAATCACGTGGAGATGGACTAAAGATCCCTGCACACGCAAAGACAATAATCACGTGAAGAGAATGATCACCGGAGCTTTGCGAAGAACAATGGGATTATCCAGAGCGAGTAACCACACAAATTCGCATCACCAAATGGCAACCAGGAAACATAGTATACTTTGTCGATAAAGAATTTCGGCGATGAAGAGAAGTATAGAGCACAAGTGGAAAACGAAGAAATAATCGGTTCAAGGTGCAAAGGCGAGCTTCAAAGTTCACGTGATGACCAACACTACAAAGGCAAAAAGAAAGTTCTCTGTGCTAAGGCAAAAAGAAGGTTCTCTGTGCTAAGAATAAAAATAGAAGTACAGTAAAGCACCAAATTTGAAGCTTGCGGCAGAGAGAAAGAAATGTGTCTGCGAAGTTTACTTCACCTGAAAAACGGAAAGAACCACTACCTGCGAATGAAAGAAATGTTCATATTTACAAAGACTGCCGAAGGTGGAAATTACACAGAAAACGAAATCTTAACGCCTTGGTCCGTCAAAAACAAGTGAGTAGATGGTCTTCTTAACGTGAAGTTTGACGACTTACGAAGTAATAATTACCGAGACGATAACCAAATCCATGTGAAGCAACATCAACAAATATAATTCATGTGCAAAGTCTTAGTTTCAGATGGCATCATCTTTTCGTGGCTACTCAAATATCAGAAATTAAAAAGCTAAGTACTCCTTTTCTTGTTTTTTCTATGATGATTTGGTCTACTTTTGCAAGTGTTTTGATATCACCAGATCCTATGTTCACTAAAAATACCTCTCCTTCAAAATGCTTGAAATCTAAAACACAGCCTGTTCTTAATCAAATAATTGACTATTCTTTAAAAAACCATGATATAAAACGAATTTCGTTTTGAAATTTAAAACCACCAGAACCTAATTGGATAGTAGTTTACTTGTACCAAAGTATAGAATATATTTAAATTTTCGCTGGGTAACAACTTTCTTAGTTCTTCATTGGATGGTAGTTTGCTTGCAGCAAAGTATAGTTACAGGTGAAAAGATGAAGCTACACGCGAACGAAAGGATGCATAACCAAGCGAAGTCCATCTCTTTAAATCAGTTCAAGTTCAAGAGGATGAAATATGAAAAACGAAGGGAGGATGAGGCAACTAAGGAAGAAATATTTCATGAAGTCAAACCTTGATAAAGAAGTTTAACATACATTCATTCATGTAAGGCAGATTTCACTCCAAACTTCGCAAACTCATTCTTGGGCAGATGTTCACCTTATGAACCTTTACGGCGAGAATAAACACTTCCCAGATGTTCCTTCACTTCGCAAAGATGTTTACTACTTCCCCAAATACCAACGCGAAGAAGAAAATTCAAAGTTTATCTCACTGTGGCATCACCGAGACGAATCTATGATACACAAGTATCACCACAACCCGAGCATTCAAAATACTTGCGAATATAAAAGGACTCCATCATAGGATAAAAGCAGAGAATTATGGAGCTTCGATTCAACAAATAGTAAGCCTTACATAAGACATAAAGCTCCTCTGCAAAGTTCACTTCAACAATAAAATTCCTGCGAGGTTGCCGCAAAGAAAAGTGAAAAGGGATTACCCTTCGCCTGTTCCAAATGGGTTTTCGCAGCTTCGGAGAAGTTCACAGCTATTCCCAAGGAGGGCAAGCAGATATTATTGATCCTTAAGACAACCCCAAGTTTCATTGTAAAGCAACCTACCATGACTTGGAAGAGCTACGAATAAATGAAAGTTCAAGCATTTTCTCTGCGATATTTGACGGAAAATAACAAACAACAAAACTAGTGGAGCACCGTGAAAAACAAAACACGCACAAATTGTCCTACAGAAAGTAATTTGGAAAGAGAAGCAACTGGAAGAGAAAGGAAGCAATGCTGAAATTTTACTTTGTCATCAACTTCAGAGCAATCATTTAAGATTCGAGGATAATCTCCACTTGAAGAACGAAGAGAAATGGTATGAGACGAAGAGAAAGATACCAAACTATTTTTGTTGGACATCTTTATCTAACCACTATGCGAGCTAACAAAAATGGGACGCTCACGAGTTCAGCTTGTGTAAGACTCCAGGCAAAGAAGAAGAACAGAGATAAATATCATACAAAAAGACGAGAAAATCGAAATGAGGATCGCGAATAGTACCAATCCTTCACAAAAAAGCCGCATGATTGGTCAAGGCAATAAAGTATGTTTCGGAGGTCGCGAGTTCGATTTCGCACCCATACGGTTTTTTGAATATTTTGAACCGAGACGGAAGAAATGATAAAACTACACTCGCGAACTAACAAGCAAAGAAGTCAGTAACAATTGGTTATGTGCGAAGACAACGGAGTAGACGTCAAGTGTTCAAATCTCCAAGGAAGCATATTATTTTTTGCATTTTGCGTTTCCTTCGCACAATAAAGATGTATAGATGGTCAATCAAGCCAAAATTTCAACAATTGTGTTTTTTTCGCAAGAGAGGGTTAGAACAGTTGGTATGGTGCGAGAATATGCAAGAGGCAGGTCAAGGGTTCAAATCTCATTTCACACAAATCTTTTTGCTGCGAGATATTTATATTTTATGCGACGTTCATACATTTCAAGGATGATATAGTCATCATAAGCAAATCATATACTTCGCAAGAGACAACAACAGCAGACAAATCGCAAATGATATGATATTATGAGAATGAATGAAAGAAATGACGAAATGAAGAAATGAATGAAAGAATGAAGACATGCGATAATTTCGCAAAGATAATGAGAAGAGATAATCAAAAATGAATGATTGAATGAATTGACAAAAATGATTGAGTGAGTGAATGGGACCTAACCTTTATGGCGTACACCCTAGTTCGCGAATAACATTTCGTAAGAGGCAAATGTAAGACCTAAAGTGCGTCATATAAGGGGGTATCTCTCGACATGGCTCGTGGGGAAGGTTACACCGCTCCCGAAGCTCCGAGTCATGAAAATTTGGGGCCCATGAAAGCCTATCCTCGGAGGAGGTACCTTGATTCCCAACTATATATGTAGGTTATACCACGGTTGGGCGACTCGAGGGTCTCTTCTTAGGGAGTCGCAGTATGCTCAAGGCGCCGAGGTACACGGTTGAGCCGAGTGCCCGGGATGGATGAACCTACCCCTGCCATTCTTGGCAAGTCTTGGCATGCGTTGCACTCGCCCCGAAGAAAACTCCACTTAGGGTGCAGTCTCGTAACCATAAACCATATAGGTATAAGGGATAAGAGACTCTGAAAACAACAGTTGTTGTTAAGACCGGATGGGAGGAGCTAGTCTTGTATGGCCGATGTTTAGCCTCCTTGAAGGGGCAACCGGGGAGATGATAAGGGCGACGCTCTCCATTAGGGGGGGTGTCAAAACAGACGCAAAATGTCATGAGGCTTTGTTTTCGCAAGGAGACTTAGGCTTGTCATATTTGTGCAATGATCCTGAAGAGGCAATAATACTAACGCGAGGGTAAGGCAGAGATCAATGGGTCTTTACACGAAAGTGTACGGACGTCTGCGATTTCGCGTCGCAAGACGGCAATGTCATGGGGCTCCATGTTCGCAAGGATATTTAGGCCTGTCATATTGTCGCAAACAAAACATCTGTTGAGGCAAAAATACTTGAAAAATGATAAGGCAAGATCAATGGGTCTATACATGCAAGTGTAAAGACGTCCTGCGATTTTGTCGCGATGAAAGGTGGCGGGGGAGGACCTCTAATTAGGAGGTCTAACTTGGAAGTCCACACAAAAATGATAAGGCAAGGTCAATGGGACATTGCATGAAAATGTAAAAGACGTCTGCTGATCTTGTCGCAATGATAAAATTCAACATAAAGCAATGAAGATATTATACTATCGCATGAGCACAACGCAGAGGAGATAGAGGAAAGATAAGAATGAAGAAATAACTCACTCATTCAACACTTTTTCAATGATTCTACCTTCGTAGATAAAGAACAGAGGCAACAATGGATTACCGAAAAAACATTTTATGTTCTTTATTTTCTCGGCAATGTTCTTTATTTTCTCCTCGGCAAGAATCATTTCCAAGGAAGATGTTTACCAATGAACAACAAGAATCCTCTGCACAAAAATGGAATAATGACTTCGCATGAACAGGGCAATACTTCTTATACTTCAAGGATTAATATTTCTTATCCACTTCGCAAAGTTTCGAACTTCGCGAAAGAATAGAAGCATAGCATGAGGCAAAGAACATGGAGCGAGAGTTTCGCATGATGGATTCGCAATACTTCTTACATTTAGAGGATTGAGTACTTCTTATACTTCTCAAAGGATACTTCATACTTCTTATATATATTTCGAGGATTAAGTACTTCATATACTTCTTCAAGGATACTTCATACTTCGCATAATTCAAGAAACGATACTTCATATACACTTCTCAAAGCTTCGGAACCTCGCAAAAGAATAGAGGCAAGTACGTACTTTTCAAGTCCAATATTCTTCCGCTCGTTCCTTCAACAACAAAGACCAAAGATTATTATAACAATAGATTTTTCCTTAAAGATCGCTCTTCAAGCAATATTCAAGGAAAAAGAGGCAAGATGTAGGATTCAAATATCGCACAACATATTTTCTTAAAGTGCGAGGTTCAATTATTTCCTTAACTCGCGAGAAGAGCTTGCAGATTCATTATTTTTCATAACTCGCGAGAAGGTAGCAAGAATCGCGAGAGGGTCTCGAGAGGTAGCAAGACTCGAGAGAGTGTCTCGAGAGAAGGTAACAAGCTCGCGAGACGGTAGCAAGAGCTCTGAGTTATCAAAGAGCTCTCGAGAGCATGAGCCGATGTGAGCTCACATCCATTATGAAAATACCTATATAAAGAGGAGAGCGAGGAGAGAGAAAAGGGGGAGAATTTTAGTAGGAGAGAGAGAGATATTTTGGAGAGAGAAAAAGATTTTATTTTCTTTATCATCTTCTTCCCCAAATAATTAGATCTAGAGCTCTATAAAATATCCATTAATGGAGATTGTAAATGTAATTCTTATGTAACCTCAACAATCATAGTGAAGAATCGTGGATGTAGATCACATTGATCGAACCACGTAAAAAATCTTATGTGTCTATTTAAATTTCTAGCACTTCTATTTAAAATTTAGGTGATTAATATGATTTAGATCTACAAAATATAGTGAGGGGTGTAGTGTGGGATTTCCCGCAACTACAACAGAAGTTAGAACTATCGAAGAACGCATTCTCATCCTTAAGTCTTTGACGAAAGTAACCATACCATATGAAAGAATTCGGATTCGATTGTGATCATAAGCCTCGACTTCTGCCTCACCATTAGGGTTTTATGATAATTGCACTCAAAAAGATCGCTTTTAGTCTCTCATGTGTGCGAGGCGGGAATAAAGAGAGAAATCCCGCACACGTTGTAGGTAAGAAGGATAACCTTAGAAATAAAATCTGGAGACTCCACAAAAGTGTGGACAAAAAGAATCTTTTCTAATGATCTCTAAGAAAGGAAAATCAACCATTAGCAAGGGGTGGGAGTACTCACTCACTTCTCACCCGATCGGCAATTAATATCACTCTCTCATAAGAAACCATAGAAACGTCTTCAATCTTCGGTCTTCGGTCTTCAATGTTGATGACGAACTTCTAAACTTCACAAAACTTGACAATTTTTTAACTTTTCTACTCAAATTCCTTGTTGTTTGGATTTTTCTTTTTGAACTCTTCTTTACCATGGTGGTAGCAAAAATAAGAAAATAAACTACAATATTTTTTTGACTTTTGATTTTTTTTTTTTTTTTTTTTTTTTTTTATAATAAGTGAAAATAAAAATACAAATAATGAAACAACTAACTCCATGGACAAAGCACTTTATCACTCTATTTTTCCACAACTTGTATTGTCTTGATTTTATAAATTTTATTAATTCTCATCCTATTTTCTTTTTGTTTTCTTTGTTGCACGTAAACCTTGGACTATATCAATTTTTCTTTCAATATTCGATTCTCGCTCGGTTGTCGACGATGATGTGTTTCTATGGGTCTTCTTTGATTGAGAGAGAGAGATGCTAACTACAAATCGGTATTTAGAAGGAGTTTTCATCTTTAGACGTCACCCTCATGATTGACAAAAATTAGCACTCAAGAGATCAAAAGTAGCGGCGAAAATGGTGCGAAGTTGGGTAGCTCACCATTCCTACCCGAATTTACGTACGGTGACACACACTCTAACGACTTTTCTAGAAAGTTGCAAAAAATTGAAGGTTGGTGCCTCACTTGATGTAAAATGGGTAGTCTCCACTATGGGTGATCACAATTCTACTACCGAATATCTAAACAAAGACACCTAATTCGCCTCCGGTATGGTTAAATCCAACTTTAACGCTCTAATCAACTAAGGAACCCGATTGCGTTTCCTGTACTTCCAAGTTACATTATTTCGGTCAATCTCTATGTAAACATAGCTAAAAAGCATGCTAGTGACTCTAAAATCTCTAAAAGTTGGAGGTTTTTACAAAAAGAGTTTTTTTTTTTTTTTTTTTTTTTTTTTTTTTTTAAATGAAAATAAAAGGTAAAATAAAAGACTAAAAACTCTAAATGCAAAATGCACCACCCAAACCTAAATCAAACATTGTCCTCAATGTGTCTACATATAGAAAAATTTAAACAATCACATACCAAGAGAACTATCTTTGATAAGAGAAAAGGGAAGAGATTACCGGTATGTCGGGGGGAGCAAGGTTGAGCTTCATTCGCCAAGGCTAGAATCCAATATTCTCAACGGAGATCATATCGGATTAGCATAATATATGTGCAAGAAGACTCAACCGAATCAAGAAAAGAAAATTTAACAAGTCCTACTGGATTATATACAAAAAATTCACCATAAACCAACACACAAAGAGTTGAGGATCAACCCAATAGAAAATATATACAAACATCAACAGCCTTACACAAGTATAACAAGAGAGTGCAAGTAAGATCGCAAATGTGAATGAGTTTCCCCCAAACCTAAACTTGTGAACAGGTGTGTTTGTGAGAACAAAATCTTGCAATTTTAAAGGTACATCATGCAAAAGGTCTAACTCAAAATGAGTTTTGCTAAGAACAGGCAGACATACACTTTCCAACCGTGGCTCCTTAAGAGTGTTATACTTTGATGCAAAATAGTCCAAGAGGACTTGGGAAGCACAAAGTTCTAGGCCTAAGTTAGGCATTTTCAGAAAAGTTGGTTTTGCAATTTTGTGACAAACAACACCTAGGTTTGGTGGAGGAGTTTCAATTTGTGACTCGGAGAGAGTTAGGTACATCTAGGTTGTTTTCATTTTTAAAATCATTTGTACCATCACACACTTTCCTAAAGTCAAAAGAGGGTAAATCATGTTCATTTTCACAGATAATTGCACAGTTCCACATCAATATCACATGCATGAATATCGGAGAAGCATCATTCATAGGGTTCACGGGAGACGTCGTAACGTCTCGAACCAAAAAGATTCTACTACATTTTCAAAATACACATGCTCTTCTAACATATCATATTCATCCTTATCATCATAGAACACATTTGCATTTCCCTAACATTCATTTCACCTTGAAATTCCTCCCTTTCTTCATTTAGTGCATCAAGGATTTGACTCATTTTGAATTCTAAACTCGTGGGTAACCTTTGGATCAATGTTGACTTTTGATATTGCTCAAACATGTGTTGAGTCAATTCTAGAATTTCATTATGTTGTTCAATGAAAGGAGAGTTTTCACTAGTGGGTATGCATTCCTCATATGGATATTCATTGTATGGTTGTGCATGTGATTCACTAGAGAAGGGAAATCATGCAAATATATTGCTATACGGATGATCATGCCATAAGGTGCATTTTCAATTCAAGTCTAGCATTTTGCTCCATGAGCGTTTCCATTATTGATTGCAAGCAAGGAGTTGGGGAGTATAAAATTATTCATCTCCCCACTGTGATGACTGATACATGTGGTTATAATGATTAGGGTATGAATATTGAAGGTCAGGGCCCTGAGAAGGCTCATAATAGTCCCTAAAATCACTATGGTCTGTGGGGGGTTCATAATGTGGAGCATGCCCGTAAGCAAGCTCTCTAATGGATTGGTTTATATCCCCAATTGCGGACCAAGATCCTGACACGATTTATCACGCAAATTGAACTCAAAGTCTAATTTGGTGGACTTTGTTTGGTTTTAAATGTGGGATTGGTTTGGTTTAATGGGTTTCATTTGGTTTGTTGGGAAGTCTAGTAGTTGTTGGCTCAATTTGGTTTTGATGGGCTTAGTTTGGTTGCAGCCCAAAGTGTTTGCAAAACTTAATGGGAGTGGGCTGAAATTTTTGGTTTTGAGCAGCCAAAGAGTGAAACTTACACAGCCCCGTAAGTATGCACACCCAGGTTGGGTTGAGTTAAGTGGGCTAGTCTGTGTGTAGAGCCCAGGTTGTGTGTCACCCAGTAAAGTACACAGCCCGACAGATGTGGGCTTCGGTTAGTTTAAGCCCGATAGTGTGGGAAGGCTAACGGCCAGGTTTGAGTTCAGTGGGCTCGGTTGATTTGCAACAGGTTGAGCCCAATAGATGGCAACTCGATTATGGACACCGGGCTTGATTAAGCACATGACCAGTGAAACCGAATTTCGGTTTGTATCTGGTTTGTTTTTGTGCGGGGTGTATGCACAATTTGGCAAGCTCACACAAACACAAGTTATGTGTGCGGCTCGTATAGTAGACAACTCACCTAAATTGTGACCCCATTCATACCTAAATTGTGACCCCATTCATAAACAGCACAATTTATATGGATGCACAAGAAAACAGGCAATGGTTTGTATAAGCTCAGATGCTCTGGGTTGCGCACCACCGGCTATCGCCCAAGGCAAGGCAAAGAAGGGGCTGCGTTATGCTCAGTAAGGCAGGAGCTCATACAATGCAGTGCGGGCGGTTCACGGAGTATTACAAGGTTCGGATGGCAACAAACCATTCGGATGCCACAGAGTTCACACATACACAAGTGATATCGGTTCAAAGGTGCAACAGAGCACTTTGACTTCAAAATTCACTGCAGATGAGCCTAGCACTAGCAGCTTCAGTTGTGGCTTAAATTGCCTAACAACATGCGGTTTTCGATTCTGACTAACTTGGCTTCTAAGTCAGTGGCTACAATCTTGCAAACCGGGGTTTGCAAAACTAAGCTCGGGGGCTAGCGGTGGCAAAGCAATCAGAGTTTCAAGATGCTCGGAGTCTTTGAGTAAAGCAAGTAAGCTCAACATGCAAGGTAAAGCAAGTACAAGGGTTCAAGCAAGGCAATTGTTGGCTACCGATTGACCGAATTAAAGCATGTAAGGGTCAAGGCAATCACGGTTGTGACAGCTTTAGAGTCACCAGGTTGCACTGAGTTACACACAATCATGCTCGGGTTGCACACAATCATGAGTCAAAGCTATTCTATCATGCTCAGGTTTGCACAAAATAGTGCAGGGCTTGGCTTACAACTTTAGTTAACTCAGGTGTGTCAACAACCTTGGTGGACTGAGTAGATTATATAAGGTACAGGGCAGCTAGCCTAGCATGCAAAACACGGTTCACACATCACAGGGAGTTACTAACCTCAAGTTTGCAGCACAGTTGTTCCATTTTGGTTGGCTCTCAGCCTTGGTTGCACCTCACATGCGGCCAAGATGGCTGTGCTGCTGCACTATGCTCAGCTGAAGTGTAGAGGTTGCTCAGTTGCAACACAAGCACAGCAGCATAACAGCAAGCTCAACAGGTACCCTGGGGTGGTTTAGCTTCTCCACAGCAGCACAGAGGTACAGCAGCTTAGCTTGTACCTGTTAGCTTGACAGAAGGATTTAGTTCTTTGGACTGACAGGGGATTAAAGAGTTACACTAAGAAAATAAGCTAAGTTACAATGCAGGCAAATAACTTACAGAGGCAGTTTACAAAAAATTTAAACTAATCAAAGATTGATAGACAAATGTAACATGGATATGTACAGGGGAGAAAATCAGTAAAGCTTAGCCGAAAATCGAAAGGGCACGCGCCAAGTCCCCGGCAGCGGCGCCAAAAACTTGGTAGGCCTCTAAAGATGTTTATATTTGAGCCTACGGGTAATACCGCAAGTGCACGGTGTCTTGGTTGTAGAAGCGGGCACGTATGGGTCGAACCACGAGACTTGTGGTGCTCTTGTATTGATCAAAGGCTTGCCTAAACGAATTCTAAGTGAAGTAACAAAAGGGTTGTAACATAGATATTTTTGTGCCAATACGGCTGATGTTTAAATGTGATCCTAAACTAAGGTATAAACAGAGACAAAGGTATGTTTGGGTTATCAATTCCACCACTAAATTCCTAGTATGTGCTTTCAACTAAGTTAAATGTCTTGTTCCTATAGTAGCTAAGGGCAGTGTGTCAATTCTGCCACTTAACTAAGGAGTTTCTCCATGTAAAACTTCAAATACCAAACTAAGGGTACTAACCCAGAGCATTAGTTATCTAATCAAGTATAACTAATCAAAGGAATTAGCATTTAATAATTGAAACAAGAGCTGAATCACTCTCTCAACTCAAGTATTAACCTAACTACAAAGACATCCATGGCTTTGGTATGCACTTGAGAGAAAAGAGTTGAAGTGATAAAATTGAAGTTATCTAATAAATATTAAGCATACAAGAACATTTCAAACTGAGTTTAAACACAACTGTGAATTAGGGTTTCATCTCAAACCCTCACACTTGAAATTAAAACATAATGAAACAACAAAGAACAAAATAAACCCTAATTGACTGCACTGGCTAGCCCAGGCGTGACTAATTTCTCAGTTTCCTCTTCTATTTATACAAGCAACTCCTCCAAATACCCAAACCCTAAATTCGATTAAAAATAGAAAATAAATGACAATTAAGGCAAACCCATACTCGAATTATTTGTTCCTTCAATTTGTGCTCTCGAAACGCCATGCATGGTTGTTGGCTAACCCTAACCTAGTTCTTATCTTCTCTAAGTTAGCTTCTAGGGTTGCAGAAGCTAAGAGAGAGAAAATAAGAGCTAGAGAGGTGGGTGGTGCGGCTGCTGTTGTGATGATGATGGTGATAGAAGAGATAAAGGAGTTGGTGGTGGTGAGGCGGCTCTGCAAAGGCATGGGGGAGGAGCTGGGTTTGCAGAGCTCGTGGGAAAGAGAGAAGAGAAGAAAGAGAAAGTGAAAGGAGGAATGGGTCGATCGAATAGGGGTATAGGTGTATGGGTCGTTTTGCTGTGGGGCACGGGTGCGGGGATTATAAGAACGGCCTAGCGAGCGTAGGATCTAGCGTGGAGGATCCGAGCGGCTCAGAGAGGTAGCCGGTTTTTGGAGCGATCCGGTGTTGCGCGAGTACATCGAGGGTTCATATGAGCGAAGGAGCGACCGTGTGATGCATTTGGGTGAGATCTCAACGGCTCGGAATGAGCGGGTTCGGATCCGGGTCGTGGGTAGCTCTAGCCCATGTCTTCCTTATTGGGTTGCAACTGATTCGCGCGGAGCTTTGGCTTTCTGCTCCATAGATGCTCGACTCCAATTCTTCTCTCT
This sequence comes from Papaver armeniacum, assembly GCA_023531295.1. Taxonomy (NCBI): domain Eukaryota; kingdom Viridiplantae; phylum Streptophyta; class Magnoliopsida; order Ranunculales; family Papaveraceae; genus Papaver; species Papaver armeniacum. The sequence goes on along the minus strand of JAJJWW010010569.1, from coordinate 29,031 downwards.
TTTGGCTCCTCGAGATTCTCAGAGCTTTATTTATTACCTAAAAACACAAAATTAATTAGTACAAATATTTATTCTTGAAAACAAAGAAAATACAGAATCTGGGATAATATCTGATTTATGAGCACAAAAGATGAGTAAAGTGCCAATAAAAAGGTGTATAAATATGCAATATTTGGCACTCATCATAATGCAACAGAAATACTATGAACAGAGAAGTAAGGTAAAATGGATACCAAAAATGGATAAAAACACAAGAGCTTTCCACTTATTTGTGATGCAAAGGAAGAAGAAAAATCAGATTGATGCTCTCAAATTACCTGATGGCAGATGGGTGACAAAAGAAAATGACATTATCCATTACTTGGTGAATCACTTCAATGGACTTTTCAAGAAGGATGATGATGAATAAAGGTACCAAATTATACTTCAAGCTGAGACCAAAATAGACAAAAGCGGGGCAGCAATATCAATATCTCAATGGCACCAACAAAGGAGGAGATTTGGACTGCACTCAAGAGGATGAAAAGCTTAAAAGCACCAGGCCCTGATGGAATGCCAGATATCTTCTACAAAAGCTGCTGGGAAACTATTGGGGATGAGATCACAAAGACTATCCAGCACTATTTTGCTTCAGCAACTCTTCCACAAGGGCTAAATCATACAAGCATTGTGTTAGTGCCAAAGGTAAAAAAACCCCACTCTCCCTTCTGATTTTAGACCCCTAGCCATGACTAACATTATTTATAAAGTCATAACAAAAATTCTAGCACATAGAATAAAAGGGCATCTAGATAAACTAGTAGATAAAGCTCAGTCTGCCTTTATTCCTGGGAGGCAGATCATAGATAACATAGTGGCAGCTAAAGAGATGTTCCACTCTATGTCAAACTCCAAATCGGTCTTAGGAGCTTTTTCTTTAAAAATATATATTAGCAAGGCTTATGATAGAATAAGTTGGAGATTCTTAAGTCACTGCCTTAGAATTTTTGGAATTGTAGGCCATACTCATGATTTGATCATGCATTGTATTAGCATGACTAGCTTTTCATGGTCAAGTGAAGGACATTTTATAAGTGAAAGGGGACTTAGGCAAGGATGCCCCTTATCGCCATATCTATTCATTCTTTGTTCTCAAGGTCTATCTTGGATGATGAGAAAAATGGAGGAAGCGCCTTTGTATAATGGATATAGAGCGGGTAGAAAAGCTCGATTGTATCCCACCTTATGTTCGCGAGATGATCTCTTTCTTTTTGGCACACCGGACAACAAAAACGATACAAACACTTTGCTTCATATCTTACACATCTACAGCTGCTTGGTCGGGTCGAGTGTAAACATGCGAGAAATCAACTGTATTCTTCAGTAAAGGGGTAGAAGATCTCAGAAGACTAGAAGTAGCAGGCATTTTGGGAGTGAAGCAGATGGAGAACACCGACAAATACTTGGGACACCAGCTTCTCAAATCAGCTCATCTAACGAATTCGCATAAATTTTTAGAAGAGAAGTTTGCATCCAAAATCTGATGGGTGGAAGAGGATTTTTCTAACTCATGTTTTGGTAGAACAATGCTCATCAAAACGAATTAGGATTGATACCTCCATTCTTCATGGCTACCTCTTTGTTACCACAAAAGACTATTGATCAGTTAACTCGAACCATTCGGAATTTCTGATGGGGTCATGATAAGGATGTCAAGAAGTTGAATTTTATAAATTGGGACCAATTTGAGCTTGAAAAAAAAAAGGGTGGACTGGGAATTAGGTCACCACAGCAGCTAAATAAGGCCATGATAGCAAAACTAGTGTGCAAGTTCTTGGAGGATGAAGAATGTCTATGGGGTCAAAGTATGAGAGCCAAGTATGTTAAAAGAGGAAACTTCTGGGAAGTCGAAAAACCAACAAAATGTTTAGCCACATGGAGTGCAATGTTGACTGTCAGGGAAGACATGTGAGATAAATATTGTTGGGATGTAGTAAATGGAGAGAAGATTAAAGTTTTGGAAGACCCTTGGATACCAGGAATCCCAAATAAGAAACCAGATAGTGGAGCAGGGAGGAGAGCAAAGAAGCATCAAGGTGGAGGATCTTATTATAAAGAAGAACACAGATGAGATGAAAACAAGTTGCATCAGTGTTCAACCCTTACGAGGTGGCGAAGATAATGGAGATTCATCTACCAGTCATGGCAGAAGACGCTAGAACTGATAAACTGATCTGGACTCCTCATCCAAAAGGTGAGTTCTCTTCAAAATCCTTTCTTAAATCTATAAACGATAGCTCTCCATCTTCTTCAAATGTAGATGATTTTCCTTAGAAGAAATTTTGGAGCATTAAACATATACCTCCAAAAATTCATATATTCATGTGGAGAATACTCAAAAATGGTATGCCAGTGGCTCAGAGAATAAATAAACATATAAGAGAGATAAATGATGAATGCAGACTGTGTGAAAGTGACATTGAAACAAAAGAGCACCTATTCCTATACTTTCAAGCTACTCAAGGTATCTTATTTGCATCTCCACTTGGTTTAAGAACAGGAGAGCAGCCAAAAATGTCCATCAATGATTATGTAAAGCAATGGCTCACTGAAGGTGAAGACTATGTGAGATTGAGAATGGGTGCTTGCTTATGGTGGGCAATTTGGAAAAGTAGAAATGTGGTAGTTTTCAACAGAGATAGTCTGAAGATAAAATTTATCATCCAAGAAGCCATGTCTTTGGTACAATATGGAGAACTGCATTGGAGAGTTGGAGTCTATGCGATGAGACAGATATCTTTGAAGAGTCAAGATGATAGTTGGAAGCCACCAGAAGGATATAAAATAAAGATAAATTTTGATGGTGCAGCAGGTCCAAGGGGTTTTGCTTGTGGAGCGGTGGCTAGAGACTGTGATACAAAATTTCAGGGCTGCAAGAACAAGATCTTAACCCATTGTACTGCAGTGGAGGCTGAGGGAAATGGGGATTTGTTAGCTGTGGAGTTGGCTCGCAAGAAGGGAGTTAGAGAAATCATCTTGGAAGGAGACTCGCTTACCGTTATAAATGCTCTCAAGTACACTCAGTATAAACCATACTGGAGGCTGCAGAATACTATCAACATCATCATAGATGAGCTGCGGCGTTTCAACCATGTGGAATTCAGATCCGTAAAGAAAACGGCCAATAATGTGGCACATAATGTTGCAGCTTTTGCTGTAACAAATCACTGCTCAAATGAGTGGTTGTCCTCTCCTCCTTCTCGTATTGCTCATCTCATTGAGAGTGAGTCTTCTGTTTCTCATTAGGTTTTCTCTTTGTTGTTTTTTTTGTTGTTTTCCCTTCAAAAAAAAAATAAAGAGATATCACAGGGTGCATGGAATCTTCCATTCCCCTCTTTCTTTGGTAATTCTACTATGCAGGAATTGGATTGACGTTGATACTTCTAAATGGATTTCTTCTGCAAATGTCATGTTCACTACCAATACTTTGTACAACTCCATGCACAATTATAACCAGAGTGTATAGTCCCATAGGTATGTGGTATGGGACATCCAAACTGTTCCTAGGATATTATTATTTCTCTATAAGTGAATTCAAGATATGTCCCCACATGTGAACATTGGCTTAATTAGTTCATTAACTTACCAAACACATGTGCTTTATATTCTCAACAAAATGAATCTTTTTCATATATATATATATATATATATATATATATATATATTTACATTCTCTTGACGGAATAGCATTTATCCTTCTTTACTAAAACAATAAATGATAGATTGGCATAAGACTCCTGTAGGTTGGAATCAAGATGAAGGCAAATGGAACACAATTTGTGCAACAACAACGTGGCATATCTGGAAAGCCAAATGTGACAATTATTTAGAGATACAAACCCAAACCCTAAAAGCATTTATGCAATTTTATGGAAAGAAACATAAACTGCACAAAACTTAGAAATGTACTTCAACTAAGACTATTCAGATTAACCATCCTATTTAGACTTGGCTTGCCCTACCAGTTGGAATGATGAAGATTAATATTGTAACAACCTTTGACAGTAAATCTAACATGGATATTGTTGTTTTAATTCCCACAAGCGCAATTGGTTGGTGCGGAGAGGTAAGAACGCTGATGGGTAAGGCTCAAAGTCTGGATGAAATTAAGCTCTAGCTACTATATAATTATTTAGATAGACCAACTTGCTTAGCCACAACAACGCACATATCGAAGAAACGTGCAGCAGACTTCTCTAGACCATGAGGGGAGAGCATATCAATATAGATTGTTAAACTTTATCTAGGATAAAAGATAATTTTGGAAGGCATTAAGGCTATGCAAAGCCTGGGGTCTTTAGGGGCGACCCCAAAAGAATTAGGGGCGACTTTTTTATTCCCAACCCATATACACCGTTAAGGGATGTCCAAAAACGCGGAGAATACGTTAATGCCCTTACATAATCGGAAGCTATTTTGTGCCAGATTATTATAAAGCAATCGGAAGCTTAGTAACGATATTATACTACCGATTAATATCGATTTTGTGCCCGACGTGCATCTTGCTTCGATAATAATCGGTAGGAAAAACAACCTCACGAGACTACCGATTGTTAAAGTATAGAAATAAGAAATCTTTTGAATTTTGCAATGGTGAAATTTGGGGCTCCTATATAATCGGATGAATAAAAAAATGTCTAAGCTAACGGTTTAGGGCTTCCCATAATCGGGATGGTAAAAGTAACAATTCCTACCGATTATGGTAGATTTCAAATTTCCTACATTGAAGGATTTTAGAAAAAACTCATTTTGGGGCAACCTATAATCGGGAGGGTTTGTAACCTATTTAGCTTCTGATTATGGCCACATCCAAAAGACGAACCAAATGGTTATGGTCGGCTCTGTACCTTCGGAACTATGGAATTTGGCAAAGGTTCAATTTGGGGCTTCCAATAATCGGTAGGTTATAAGTAACACACTCTACCGATTTTGGGCTACTCAACAATCGGTAGCTAATGAGGTGGTATAACCTACCGATTAAGAACCGTTTGTGAGATAAAACCAAAGTCGACCTAAATTCATTTCATTTCATTTTATTTTCAACTTCAACTTCAACTTCAACTCCTCTTCTCCTCTTTCCTTATGATTGCAGAGAGGAAAACTCTCCCCCTCTCCTCGCTATACATCGTTCATCGTCGAATTGAATCATCGTCGATTATTCTCTATAAAGATGAAAGAAAAGGAACATAAGAAAGCTCGAACCAAAAACGTAGTGCGCGGTGAGGATCCGAATATTGGATCGCATGCCCGTAATAAAGAGGTTTTAACTCACGAACCAAGAACACGAAGATGATGAACTCCACGATGTAGCGATACGATAGCCAACTTTCAGGAATGGCGCCGATTAGGTAAGATTCTACCATTAATTTGGTTTATATTGCTTCAATTCGATGAATCCATGTTTTTTTTTTAGGGCTTTCGGTTATTACCCAGATTCGGTAGGTTAGGTATTGTTTTAAACTTCCGATTGTGGCCGAATTCTTCATTTCACGAGAATATTTGTCATATTCGGGTGGTAAATATTTAGGTTGCCTACCGATTATAGAACGTTTTTCATTACTGAGGCCTAAATCGATCATAATCGGAAGTTAATTGTGTTTTTGCCTTCCGAATATACTAGGGAAGAACTGATGAGTGCCAAATATTGCATATTTCTACACCTATTTATTGGCATTTAGCTCATCTTTTGTGTTCGGGAAATCGGATATTATCCCAGATTACTCAGTATTTTCTTTGTTTTCAAGAATAAATATTTGTATTAATTAATTTTGTGTTTTTAGGTAATAAATAAAGTTCGGAGAATCGAGGAGCCAAAAGAGCGAGAAAATTGGAGGCAAGCGTCTATGGAGCAAAGCCAAAGCCGCGCGCGCGCATCGGTTGCAACCCAACAAGGAGCAACCCGTCTACAAGACATGGGCTTGAGCTATCCAAGACCGGCCCGTGACCGGATCCGAGCCCGTCCCTTCCAAGCCGTTAGATCGATCCACTTCCATCCCTGGTTGCATCGGGCCACGCATCGGATTCACCGAGATCAACGCTCTCGCTTGGTGGCTCATCAAACCTTGATGCTCCCGCTCCACACCGAATTGGCCTATACCCTTCCCATCGAACCAAACACACCTTCCTCCATTTCTCACTTCCATTCTCTCTCTCTCCCACGACGTTCTGAGAACCCATCTTCTACCCCTTACCTCCTCCCTCTCCCTGACAAAATCAGAGCTATCAACACTACCATCCCTTTCCCCTGACACCAACACAACCATAGCCACCTACCACGCCACCCTAGTTCGACCCATCTCTTTCTCAGCTTCTCCCTTACCCTAGAAGCTCAGTTGGAGATGGTTGGAACTAGGGTTTGTACAACAGCCCATGCATGGAGCTCACAGATGAATTGTGAGAGGAGAGCACGATTTAGAGGGTATGAGCAAATGGGTTTGCTTTTAAATTTTGTTTTGAAGAGAATTAGGGTTTGGTATTTGATTTTATAAATATGTGGAGCTGTGTATGTTAGAGATGATGCCTGGGCTAGCCAGAGCACCAACTTTAGTATAATTTGTATTTTTAATTATCTTAATTATGTTCTAAATTACATTGTTGGGGGTGTTGATGAAATCCCTAGTGTATATGCTAAGATATTCGATATTCATGTTGTTCTTGATGTGCTTGAACTGTGTTAGGATAAATAATTAGCTAATGAACCAAATAATCTGTGATAGGGTGTCTTTGTAAGAAGACATCCTATACTAGGGGAGAATTAGTGATTTAGTTAACCAAAATCCATCTCGAGGCCTTCAAGGGAAGGTTCAAGATATAATAAGAAACTGCCTTACCTTAGCTTAGAACTAGAGGGTTGATTCAATCACCCTAGTACTCTCTTCAATCTTGTTACAACCTGTTGCTACTTTAGTTTACAACTTCAACTCAGTCGCATCGACACAATACCAAAACATCTCTGTCACTTCTTAGAAATCAGTAGAGTAAAGCTTTAGATCAATATTACACACACCATTTCTCTGTGGGATCGACTCATATTTGCCCTGTTTTACATTGTAGACATCGTGCATTTGCGGTTTAACACGTAGGAAAACACTCTTTTCAAGACCTACCAAGTTTTTGGCGCCGTTGCCAGGGACTTGGCGTGTGCTGTGTTGATTATTGTCTTTCTTCACTGAATTTTCACCCCTGTATTTATGTTTGCATTGTAGTTTTAGCCCTTAATTAGTGTAACTTAGCTTATTATATCATTGCATTTAGCTGTTAGTTTTCTTTTTCTGCATTGCATCTTCTATTGCATATTGTTACTATATCATTGCATTTCAGTTAATTTCTCTATTTATGCATCTTTGCCTTGCATTCTCTTAGTGCATTGCTACATTGTTAGATTTGTTAGTTCTCCTTTTTGTTCTTTAACTCATCTGTAGCTTACCTTCTATTCTTGTTACATCTGTAGCTTAACTCATCTAGCACAACCCATCTGTAGTTGCATTCACTCCCTTAGTTGCATATTGTGTTAGTCGAAATAAGCATAACAACTTTTCTTGTGCTGTGCACAACCTGTGTACTCAAGCCTGTGCTTGACAACCTGCCCTGAAAAACCAAACGGCATAACTCATTGTCATTACTCTCAGTCGCTTAGACTGATTTTGATATTGTTTGAATTTGCATAGTCCGAGAACTGAACTTCCCCTCTGAGCAACAGGTACACATATCCTCTGTTGAGCAAGCCAAAGGAAGGGAAGACAAGGAGCAGATCAACATAGCCATGCGGCTGCAACCGCTGCTTATCACGATTCTTTGAGCCGCGAATTGGAGGTTAGCCAAACTTGCTACTAAACTGTGCATAACTAAAAATCTGCTGAGCATCTCTGTCTGTGCACCTATGAGCCACAACAAGCATAGTGTATTGCCCTGTCACATGTGATTTTGAGGTTAGCCTGTGAATGAGCCATAACAAGCGTATTGTATCACCTGTGATATCTCCGCCGAGCCTTGTAGTGCCACGAGCCTCCCCTGCTATTTATAATGTTCATGTGAATGGTTCCTTGATCGTTGACCTCATACATGATAGGCCGAGTTTGCGATATCCTTGTCTTGACTTGTATGTATATGCGGATCCATGAGTTGTGCTTCATTGCTATTTTGTTTGATCCATGCACTCATGCCCCTTGTTCTCGTAATCAGTGCATTGAACCATTGGTGAAATTTGGCTGCATTTTCCCTGTGAGATATTGACCTCCATTACGAAGTGTGAGTTGAGCTTAAACTTAGATAGCCAAGCTCCCAAAACCCAAGTGAAGTCAATGTGATAGTTGATATCAACTACCCAGGTGATTCAAAACCCCGGCATACCCCGACCCAGCGTGGTGCTTGCCTTGGCTGATTGCCGTGGTGCTCAACCTTGACCTTGTCTTTGCATCTTGAATCTGTGCTTGCATAATGCACTAGCCACATACAATATCTTTGTGCAAGCTCATATGCTAGTGGAGTACCTACACGCTAGCTAAATGGTTATATCACTTGATTGTTCCTTTAATCTCGGATAACTGTGCATTCATCCACGAAATTGATTGTCATAAGCATTGTCTGTGGCACATCATGACTGTCTGTTAAACTAGTCTCCCCTGAATCTCGGAATTGTGTGCATAACTACGTGACGTTTGAAGCAAAATTGTGTCGGCGAAACCTTTGCTCTTGGGTGATTTGTGCATTAAATTCTTTGCCTTAACAAGCACCAACTCCACCCAGTAGCCGTTGAGTTGAGCTATAACAGTTAGCCAAGTTAGTCTGCAGCCAAGTGGAGTCAATCGAGATAGTTTGAGGTCAACCAAGCCGGTTGACACATTCTATGGTATGTTGTAAAATCTTTGAAAGTGTGTATCTAAATTGTGGTGACATGATAAACCCTTGATGCTTTGAACGAAATTCCATGCTCACCTGATAAACCCCTGCCACATCTTGGATCCATGCACATTCTCCTTCGATATATTGAGTAACATCTGCGCTATTTTACTGAGATTGACTCTGTGTACATTCTCTCGGCCTTGGAATCTCACCTATATTGCTCCACCCGTAGTGTGAATTGCTTGGTTGTATGCTAGTCTGAAATAGTTCTTTGTGATCACAACACCACAATGAATATCTGGGAATTTGTGCATGATCTCTCAAAATTTGAAGTCAAATATGTTAACACTCTGTGGCATGTAAATCTGTTAGAAATTCTTTGAAAATTGCTCATCCTGCTTCTATGAACCAATATCTCGCAATCATGTATGATCTGATGCCTTTGAGTGAATTGTTAAACAACTGAATTTGCATGAGCATCTCACTTGTATAACTCTATGCACCATACACAGTTTTACTCTCTTTGTTCACACCTTAGTTGTCTTTGCGCATTAGTGTCCCTTGTGCACTTCCGATCTTTGTATCTCCTGTGTGCTAGAAAATTGGGTGTCATAGAAAATTGGGTGTCATTCTTGTGAGTTTGCTTGTTCTCTTTTGGAGCGTGTTAATATCATAAGGTTTGAGCCGAGTTGCAAATAGTTGTGTTAACTGTGATCACCAAAGCTTTGTCTTGTGAATGAGCTATCTGCCAACCTTTCTTTCATGAGCATAAACCAACCTAAGCTGATGTCTTTGTGTAATCCATGCTCAATACCCAAGATGAGGGAGAAGCGTGCACTCTCAGCAGCAAAGAAACACTCCTCGGTGCTTAGAATCAGGTGCCAATTTTGTTGAGTGAGTTGTGTCTCACTGAGCTCTGCACAAACTGAAGCCCACTGTGCAACAAACCAAAGCCCACATAAACCAAAGCCCACATAAACCAAACTGAAGCCCACATAACTGGGCCGTACAACAACTGGGCTTTGCACCCCTGTGGGCTTAGCTTCCCTGTTTTGAGACATCATTGGTTATACATGCTTGATGTGTGCTAAGCTATGCTTCTTTTTGAGTTCAAATTGAGTTGCTAGATCATGTCGGGATTTTGGTGCATGATGAGTTTTCTCTTTCTTCTTGCAACTCCTATTCTGGGAATGAAAACAAATCCATCGAGAGAACTTGCTTACGGGCATGATTCATGTTATGAAACCCCCACAGACCATAGTGATTTTAGGTAATATTATGAACCTTGTCATGGGCACGACCTTGAATACTCATACCTAATCATTATGACCACATGTATCATCAACCACCATGGGAGGTTGAACAATTTTATACTCCCCAACCCCTTGTATGCAGTCACTAATGGAAAAGCTCATAGAGCAAAACAAGGATATACTTGGATGGAAAATGCATGATCATCCCTTCTCTAGTGAACCATGTGCACAACCATGTAATGATCATTCATATGAAATATGCATACCCACTAGTGAAGACTCCCCTTCACTTGAACATCTCACTTCGATTCTTCAAATGAACTGATTCGAGTTATAAAATGAAGAATGGAGGGAAGTTCATGATAGGATGTTTGTTATCTCGATAATTTTGAAAATAGTATTTCTATTCCTACTCATGCAACTAACACTGAATATGAACCTAATCTAGAGGTGAATGAGTACACTATAAATGCTACAATTTTGAATAGGGAAATGCATTTTTGTTATGATGATGATGATGAGGAATATGAAGAGCATGTGTACTTTAAAAATGTAGTGGAATCTTTAGGTTCAGAGACATTAAGTTTCTCTTCTGTGAACCCTATGAATGATGCTTCTTCTAATATTCATACATGTGATCTTGATTTGGGGCTGTGAAATTGTCCTGTGAAAGTGAGCATGCTACACCACCTGTTTGTGACTTGGGGAATGCTGAGATTTTTGACACCAATGATCTTATGCATGAGATCGAAATTTTGGAAAATGATGATTATGACATGGAGATTGATGAATTGTTCTATGCAGGTAAACATGATTTACCTTCTTTTTCGACCTTAGGAAAGTGCGTGATGGTGCAAATGATCTTATACATGAAAACAACTTAGATGTACCTAATCTCTCTCCTAAGGCACAGATTGAAACTCCTTCACCAAACCTAGGTGTAGTTTGTAACAAAATTGCAAAACCAACTTTTTCCGAAAATGCCTAATTTAGGCCTAGAGCTTTGTGCTTCCCAAGTCCTCTTGGACTATTTTGCATCAAAGTATAACACCTTTAAGGAGCCACAGTTGGAATGTGTATATCTGCTCTGTTCTTAGCAAAACTCATTTTGAGTTAGACCTTTTGCATGATGTACCTTTAAAATTGCAAGATTTTGTGCTCAAGAACACATTTGTTGACAAGTTTAGGTTTGGGGGTAACTTGTTCACGTATGCAATCTTTCCTGCACTCTCATGTTATATCTGTGTAAGGCTGTTGATGTTTGTACATATTGTCTTTTGGGTTGATCCTCAACTCTTTAGATTGTTGGTGTATGGTGAATTTTCATTGTATATAACCCAGTAGGACTTGTTAAATTTTCTTTCTTGAATCGGTTGAGTCTTCTTACGCATATATTGTGCTAATCTGATATGATCTCCGCTGAGAATGTTGGATTCTAGCCTTGACTAATGAAGCTCTAACCTTGCTTTCACCGACATCCGGTAATCTCTTCCCTTTTCTCTTATCAGCATAGTTCTCTTGGTATGTGACTTTTTGAATTCTTATTATCTGTTGACACATTGAGGACAATGTTTGATTTAGGTTTGGGGGTACATTTGCATATAGAGTTTTTATTCTTTTTTTTAAAAAAAAAAAAAAAAAAAAAAAAAAAAAACTCTTTGTAAATATGTACATAAAAACCTCCAACTTTTAGAGATCTTAGAGTCACTAGCATGCTTCTAGCTATGTTTACATAGAGAGTCTGACTGAAATAACGAACTTGGAAGTCTTGGAGAACACAATCGGGTTTCTTAGTTGATTAGAGCGTTAAATTTGGATTTAACCATCTGGGAGGGCGAATTAGGTGCTGTTTAGATATTCGGTAGTAGAATTGTGATCACCCATAGTGGAGACTACCCATTTTACATCAAGCGAGGTACCGACCTTCACTCTTTGTGACTTTATAGAAAAGTTGTTAGAGTGTGTGTCACCGTAAGTCAATTCCGGTAGGAATGGTGAGCTACCCAACTTCGCACCACTTTCAGCACTATTTTGATCTCTTGAGTGCTAATTTCGTCAATCATGAGGGTGACGTTTAAAGATGAAAACTCCTTCTAAATATCGATTTGCAGTTAGCATCACTCTCTCTCCCTCTCAACAACATCAACATTCATAAAACACATCATCGTCAGCAAGCGGAGCATTATCAGAATATTTGAAGAAAAGTTGAGATAGTCCAAGGTTTACGTGCAACAAAGAAAAGAAAAGAAAATAGGATGAGAATTAATGAAGTTTGTGAAAAATTGAGTTTTATTGTTTTATTGTTATTTTCATGTCATGTATGTTAAAAAAAAACAAAAAAAAAAAAAAAAGTCAAGTTTTTGTGAAGTTCATCATCAGTTATTGAAGACCGAAGATTGAAGACGTTTCTATGAATGCTGTGAGAGAGTAATGTTAATTGCCGATCGGGTGAGAAGGTAAGTGAGTACCCCCATCCTTGCTAATGGTTGATTTCCTTTCTTAGAGATCATCGAAAAAGATTCTTTTTGTCCACACTTCTGTGGAGTCTCCGGAAATTATTTCGGAAGGTTATCCTTCTCACCTACAACGTGTGCATGATTTCTCTCTTTATTCCTGCCTGCACACATGAGAGACTAAAAAAGCGATATTTTTGAGTGCAATTATCATAAAACCCTATTGGTGAGGCGAAGTCGAGGCTTATGATCACAATCGAATCCTAATTCTTTCATATGGTATGGTTACTTCTCGCTCGGCACTTAAGGATGAGAATGCGTTCTTTGGTAGTTCTAACTTCGTGTTACTAGCATGCGAAACTCTATGTCCTCATAGCTCCTTGGATGCTTGAGACTCTTTTACACTCCGAAGTTGGAGAAGGTTTTGTGGGTACACCTCTGGTAAACCCTCACGAGACTACAACTCGTCCACTAGGGACACCTAGGGGTTTAAAGGCTTAGTGCATACGCTAAATGCATTGAGAGACCTGCAGCGGGGGTATAGTTAGGATTTCCTAATTTACTGTTTCACTTGAGGACAAGTAAAATTCGGGTTTGGGGGTATTTGATGAGTGCCAAATATTGCATATTTCTACACCTATTTATTGGCATTTAGCTCATCTTTTGTGTTCGAAAATCGGATATTATCCCAGATTACGTATTTTCTTTGTTTTCAGAATAAATATTTATATTAATTAATTTTGTGTTTTTAGGTAATAAATAAAGTTCGGAGAATCGAGGAGCCAAAAGAGCGAGAAAATTGGAGGCAAGCGTCTATGGAGCGGAAAGCCAAAGCCCGCGCAAGCATCGGTTGCAACCCAACAAGGAGCAACCCATCTACAAGACATGGGCTTGAGCTATCCAAGACCGGCCCGTGACCCGAATCCCGAGCCCGTCCCTTCCAAGCCGTTAGATCTGATCCACTTCCATCCTACGGTTGCATCGGGCCACGCATCGGATTCACCGAGATCCAACGCTCGCTTCAGCTGGCTCATCAAACCTTGATGCTCCCGCTCCACACCGAATTGGCCTATACCCTTCCCCGTCGAACCAAACACACCTTCCTCCATTTCTCACTTCCATTCTCTCTCTCTCCCACGACAGTTCTGAGAACCCATCTTCTACCCCTTACCTCCTCCCTCTCCCCGACAAAATCGAGCTATCAACACCACCATCCCTTTCCCCGACACCAACACAACCATAGCCACCTACCACGCCACCTAGTTCGACCCATCTCTTTCTCGACTTCTCCCTTACCCTAGAAGCTCGAGTTGGAGATGTTTGGAACTAGGGTTTGTCTGGCTGACCCATGCATGGAGCTGCGGGAGGCAATTGACGAGAGGAGAGCACGATTCGAGAGGGCATGGGCGAGATGGGTTTGCTTTTAATTTTTGTTTTGAAGAGAATTAGGGTTTGGTATTTGCTTGTATAAATATGTGGAGTTGTGTATGTTAGAGATGATGCACAGGCTGCGAGCACCAACTTTAGTATAATTTGTATTTTTAATTATCTTAATTATGTTCTAAATTACATTGTTGGGGTGTTGATGAAATCCCTAGTGTATATGCTAAGATATTCAGTATTCATGTTGTTCTTGATGTGCTTGAACTGTGTTAGGATAAATAATTAGCTAATGAACCAAATAATCCTGTGATAGGGTGTACTGTAAGAAGACATCCTATACTAGGGGAGAATTAGTGATTTAGTTAACCAAAATCCATCTGAGGCCTTCAAGGGAAGGTTCAAGACATAATAAGAAACTGCCTTACCTTAGCTTAGAACTAGAGGGTTGATTCAATCACCCTAGTACTCTCTTCAATCTTGTTACAACCTGTTGCTACTTTAGTTTACAACTTCAACTCAGTCGCATCGACACAATACCAAAACATCTCTGTCACTTCTTAGAAATCAGTAGAGTAAAGCTTTAGATCAATATTACACACACCATTTCTCTGTGGGATCGACCCGTATTTGCCCTGTTTTACATTGTAGACACCGTGCACTTGCGGTTTAACACGTAGGAAAACACTCTTTTCAAGACCTACCAAGAACAAGTATTAGAGACGCAATAATCGTGTGATATCTTTTGTAATTTCCTTCCGATTGTTTAGGCTGAACCACTTGAGTAATTTCTGGACATTAGTTTTGTGAGGCTTTCGATTGTGATGCATTCGGAAGGGTTCACTTTTTATGACTTTCGATTATTGGTATTCGGAGGGTTATGTTGAAATTTAGATTCCGATTATTGTGTGTAGATAAACACATTCGAACACCAAATTTTTTATTTTGTTTCCGATTATACATATTCGGTAGATTTAGGTGAAATTATATTTACGATTAAGTGTAATCGGAGGCATTTGGTTTACTCAACCAACCGAATATATAGTTTAATAACTTGTTGTACTTTCTTTTGTTGTTTAGGGATAGGCGAGGTAAAAAAATCGAAGATGCAATTGTCTCAGCTAGTGCAAGGAAGGATAGGCGTCAGAACCTGACAGCTAGTGCAAGGAGAGCTAGGACTGCTAAAGCCGCTTCAAGTGCTCAAGATGGAACTCAACAAGCAAGCCAAGAAGCTGTTCAACCTAGTGCCCCTCAATCAGAACCGGTTCAAGAAGGTGTTCAACCAAGTGCCTCTCAATCACAACCAATCCAAGAAGGTGTTCAACCAAGTGCCTCTCAATCACAACCAATCCAAGAAGGTGTTCAACCAAGTGCTTCACCATCACAACCGAGAAATTAAACTAGAAGTACCCGAAGAAGTAGGACAAGCCGAAAAGAAAAATCCTCCTCGAAAAAAAGCGAAACACCTTGTCCTAGATGAACTGAAGGTGAAGGATATTCCAAAAGGTGTAATCCTTGGGCTGTCGGAGGATGGAGGAGAATTGTTATTTGGATACAAAGAATCCTGGGCCAGAGAAATATATGAAACGGAGGTAATGATCGTATCCATTTTATTAACCTACTATGTTTTTCTTCGTAATACTTTTAAGGGTTATAGTTTTAGGTTATTCTAATTTTATTTTTAACTTGTCATGTGTTTAATAGTATCATTCCGATGCGGTTCGTTTACTCAAAGTGACCGCCGCACCAACAAAAATGCTAGATTGGCCTTTGGAGGATGAATGTGAAAGGTTCAAGACCATTATTGCAAATTCGGGGTTGGCTGATCTTTGCAGAGAACTCAATGTTGGAACATGACCGGGTGGCTATATCGGCATTTGTGGAAAGACTTTATCCTGAGACCGACACCTTCCATATGCCATTTGGGGAGATGACGATAACCCCAGATGATGTTGTGCATATTCTTAAACTCCACGTCCATGGCAAATGTGTTAGGGTTGAGTTCACTAAACAGTTGGAATGGAAGAAACTTTATGATCTGACTAAAAAGTGTTTGGGTTGGGATGAAGAAACATCAACAACTGAGTTCAACAAATGCATGAATTATAGAACTAGACAGTTCAACATGGGTACTCTTATGGATACGTTCAAGGGCACCAAGAAAAAAAGAAGAAAAAGAACTTTAACCGATGAGCAAGTCAACCACGCGGCCACCGCATATCTCCTATGTGTATTGGGATGTGTCATTTTCCCCAATGCCAGTGGCAATCGGGTCGACGCCAACCTTTTACAACTTCTGGATCCTCTCGATAAAGTGCATGAGTACTCATGGGGCACGGCATGCCATGCGTGGTTGATGGAAGAGTTGAGAAAGGCGTCGAGGCTTGGAATTATCCAAGTGGCCGGGAACGTGAGTATACTATAGGTATTATTTATTAACTCTACATACTTGGTTATTTTTTTTATTTTTCTACCATTGAAGAATCAATTTCCTAATACTTGCAAAAATGACAATATAGACATGGATATACGACCACTTCCATATCTTGGGATTGGCCATTGAAAACCAGTGTGGGCGAAAGGTGACCCTAGAGGAACAAAGTACATCTTCGATGACAACCATTATAGGACGAAGGAGCAACGAGCTGATTCGTTTGAGGGAGATTTTGGACTCGCTGAAAGCCCAAGACGTATGCTTTGATCCATACAAGGAAGACCGAGCTGATGGACATATCGCGGGTCGGTCCGATTTGGCCCTTTATTTTGGACCGTTGTGGCACCCCACAGGATATGTGATGTATAATGCTTCAAGGGTGATGTGACAACACGGTTTTGTACAATGTATACCGAAGGAGCAAATCCATGGAAATTTCACTTTGGATCTGGAGAACTGCGAGTCTGATAAAGATTCTATCACGGTGGTTTACAAGGGTGCACCATCCTGTAAATTCCATTGGGATAGAAGGGCGCATTACTTGATCAACCAAGGAAGGGAAGCCAACCAAGGTTTTGAAAATGCTCCCAACTATATGGATTGGTACTTTATAATGTTTCTCATATTCGTGTAATCCGTGATCTTAAACAAAAGCCCGACTTCGTACAAGAGTATCCTCAAAGAGAAACCTGCGGGTTTTGATAGATTGGTACGTATTGTTTTGTTAATTTAGTTTAATATTATGGGTCAAAATAGAGTATTAACCGTTTGATGGTATGCTATGATTTAAAACAGATGAGCAGGTTCACGCGTTTGTCCAAATGGTGCAATGATTGCATAAAATCCGGAGAGCCTGTTCCAATTGAGAAGATAAAAAAGCACTAACAGTTGATTGATAACGTTGACAATGAAGATTATGCATCTCAGTTTGGGAAAAAAGGCAAGCAACCTACAAAGAAGGTGACCAAAAGAACTCGGGCGTTATCGAGCACTCAAGTTGATGAAACCAATGATGATGTTGGTCCAAGTCGTAGAGGTGGTAAAGGTCGCAAAATCCAAGCAAAAAGGAACAAGTAAACTTTCGATGTTGTAAACTCTCGATGTTTTTCGTTAGCTTTATGGATAACTTTGTTTATGTTGGATTATGTCGGATTATGTCGTTTTCAAAGTTTGTGTAGGATTATTAGTTGTTACGTTAATGTTTATGGATTATGAATGGTTATGTTGCTATGTTTATGCATTTAAAGATGACTCGCAAGCGAATCAAATGAAGAGACATGAAAGTGTTGAATTTGGAACACAATCGGAAGATAAGCTTATATATGAACCTACCGATTCTGGGGATGTTGCATTTTTTAGTCAGAATCGGTAACATTATACGTTATTAACCTACGATTAGGGGATTTTGTAAAATATTTTGTCGAGAATCGGAAGATTGCTAATATACTTTGCCTTCCGATTATCATGTGTAAAGAAAACTTGTCTTACGTATCCAAACAACACCACAATCGGAAGGGAATTGTGCACCTTCACTTTCGAATAATAATCGGTAGGTTTATTTGTTATGTTCCTTCGACTATTCTATGTAGAAAAACTTTGTTTTACGGAACCAAACAACACCATAATCGGAAGGTAATTGTGCACCTTGAGTACCGAATATTTTTAATCGGTAGTTTTATGTTTTGTTAATTTACGATTATTCTATCAAAAAACAACTATGGTTTCTGGAACCAAACAACACCATAATCGGAGGGTAAATTTTCACCTTGACTTCCGAATAAAATGAATCGGTAGGTTTAGTTTTTTGTTAGTATCCGATTATTCATGTGAAAAGAACTTATGTTTCCTTAACCAAATAACACCATAATCGGAAACAAAGTTGACACATAAGATAACCGAATATTTTAATCGGTAGTTTGTTTAACAAAATACGCTTCCGTTTATTTATAATCGGAAAGTTTTTATATATAATAATCCTCCGATTACATCCATTACATAAAGTTCAAACGACTTTAGCCTTACAATTTCGTCAAAAGCACCTAAATCCATACTCCTAATTGACCATAAAAGTATTAAAAAGATCATAACGTCTAAACACCACAAAAATTGTCCCTCTTGATCTTGTAACATCCTTCATGTTCAAATCGTTTCCCGTAGAGGTCCATATACTGACGATCAGCAAGATTTCTCTGAAATTACGAATGAGTAACAAGTTAGTACTAACTTATGTTAATGTGAGTCGGAGTTATAAAGATACTTACTCATTTTTCATACGTCCACCAAGAAAAAGCGTCCCTAACAAATCGTTCTTCATCTTCAAGTTTGTCAATCTCCTTGTCGACCGCCTTCTTTCTCATCTTAATGTCATTGGATGATCTTCGAATTCAATTACCATCTAACGCCTCAAATACCATTAAAATACGGTTCCATAACTGCTCTTCGGATTCCCGTTTGTGGAGCTTATGAACACGATCATGAGCAGTTACCACAACCCACGCTCTATAAATAGCACAATCTTCTTCTTAGGCAAATGCAATATCCTGTTTTTGGTTTTCAAAATTAGAACTGAAGAGAGGAAAGAGTTTGGTGCAATTGGGGTGATAGATATGAGTTTCTTTATATAGGTTTAGTTTCCAACGACTCTTTTTCTTTTTCCCAAAAACTCCAACGGCTATTTCTGAAATTTGGTTTAAAATGCCGGGCTAATTTGTGAAGGTTGAATGTGGAGAAAACAATAATCGGTAGGTATTTTAGTTAGAATATCTACCGATTATGGTAGCTTTCAAAACCTATGGAATTTGGCAAGGGTTCGATCTGGGGATCCTTACAATCGGTAGGTTGGTAAGTTGGATAGACTACTGATTATGACGATTTCAAAATTCATCACATGAAGGATTTTAGAAAAAACTCATTTTGGGGCAACTGTATAATCGGTAGGTTTTGGAACCTATTTGGCTTACGATTATGGCTACATCCAAATCACGAACCACATGGTTATGCATGGCTCTGTACACTCCAAACCTATGGAATTTGGCAAGGGTTCGATCTGGGGCTCCTTATAATCGGTAGGTTGTTAAGTTGGATAGACTCTAGATTATGGTATATTTCAAAATTCATCACATGAAGGATTTTAGAAAAAACTCATTTTGGGGCAACCTATAATCGGATGGTTTGGTAATATATTTAACTCCCCCCGATTAATCTTTGCCTCAAAACACGAACCAAGTGGTTATGGCTGGCTGTGTACACTCAAAACCTATGAAATATGGCAAAGGTTGGATCCGGGGCTCGTTATAATCGGTGGGTTATATAATTATATACCCTACCGATTATGGTAGATTTCAAAATTCATTACGTGAAGGATTTTAGGAAAAACTCATTTTGGGGCAACTTATAATCGGTAGTTTATGTAACCTATTAGGCTTCCAATTATAGCTACATCCACAGCTCAAGCCAAGTGGTTATGGTTGGCTCTGCACCCCTCAAAAACCTATGGAATTTGGCCAAGGTTGAATATGGGGCTCCTTATAATCGGTAGTCTTACAAGTTGGATAAACTACAGATTACAAAATGGATTATTAGTCGAAGTATCTACACAATAATCGGTAGGTATAGTTTCACCTTTAACCTACCGATTATATAAGGGCATATTGGTCATTTGAAAATCGAAGATAAGGGTAGCTTAGATTTACGTTTGGGTGACCTTTTTTGTCGATGTCGCCCTAATTCTTTTGGGGTCGCCCCTAAACATGCCAGATGCAAAGAGCCAACAAATATAACTTTCTAATTATTGTGTGGTAAAGGGGCTAACCAGGCGGTCTCTGCATTGGTAGTTGAAACCATATGGGCATCCGTTATTTTAGCACACCTTCTACTTTTATATTTGATATTTACCCATTAAGGCATATTCCTACGCACATGTCAAACACCATAGTTTGCCACTTTTCCACCCACTATGGGTATGTCAGAGTGGCAAATGTAAATGCAAAAGTGTCAAATATGTCACTTAGGCATATGCGACAGAATTACTACCGAGCGATAGGGACCCATCTTTTGATGGTCTCAACAGTGCTCGATGGTCATAATAGCGCCGGCGCTAGTTGATAGACGCATTTATGTGTCTATTTTGATCTTGATTTACTATATTGTTAGTACCCATTTTTGTATTTATTTGATTATTTTTTGTTTTTGTAGGTGCTTTTGGAGAAATGAACTTTTACGACAAAACTAGCTCGAAAAGTGGTATTTGGACCCCCGAGAGAAAACTACTAAAGGCACCCTGGAAAAGTTTTAATGGCAACCAGAGAAAGTTATAAAATGCACCCAAGTTTGGTTAATTACACCCCTCATTTGGATAAGGGGCACTCAGTTGATAAGGGGTAACCACCTGCTATTTGCCTTCTTAACCCGGATAAGGGGCACTCATCCCCTACCTTCGAAAAATTGTAATTGGCGGGAAAAAAAAACTTTCATCCGCGTAAATTTCAGGATCAAAGTTAGACGAATTTTATCGAGATTCAATTGACAAACTCGATTGGGATGGACTTGAATGGATCAGACAGGGGATGTATATGTGTTGGATCCGAATAACATTGACTGGATCACCAGGTTTCGAGAAAACAGGGGAGATTTCTATTCTCCCTGCGTTAACTTCTGGAGATGATTTTAATTTAGGAGAGTTTTCGGTAGAGGTTCTCATGGAATTTGTTTTGTTTGGGCATGTTAGCATAAAACAGGTTAGCTAATGATCTTAAGCTCGGAAATAAAGAGGTTTTCATGCATATCTCGGTAAACAGGGAAACCATTTCATGCATATCTCGAAATAGGGAAACCAAAAGTTCTCGGGAAAATTTAGTAAGGAAATTACGTGGAGGAATGGAAAGAATATCTTCTATGTATATTCTATTACAGCTCGTTATAATCAGACAGGGTTGGTAAGAGTTATGGGTTAAGGAAATCACCTATTTTTCGATAAAAAGGAAGATAAAGTTCCACTTTTGTTATGAGATAAACAAGGAAGTTCCGTGGGGATTGGGGGAAGTATTTCCTCTGTTAGATTCCATTACATCTTTAGAAGACTTTGAACAGCTGGATTAGCCGCGTAGAGGAGAAGAAATAAGAGGAAAAGCCGAAACTTTTGTTAAAAGAAAACCGATATATTCTAGGATTTAATCGGGTTTGCTTGGTGCTGTGCTGTATACACTGCTGGGAGTCTCGGAGAGGGTTATCGAGAGTTTGGGTATGGTGCTGTAAAAAGAAAGGCCGCAGAGGACAAAACTAGCAGCAGCAGAAAGAAGGAGAAGAAGAAGTTGCTGACATAACAGAACTGTCATTATCAAGAACACAGAGTAATTTATTCAACTAGCATAAAATAAGTATCGTTGTTCATCTGTAATTGCAAAAGTCCTTTAGTGACTAAGTTTGAGTCTCTAACGAAGGCTTCTGCCACTGTTTCTTGTAACAGTCGATGCTTTTCTGATATTTCTTCAATAAAAACACCTTTTGAGCCATGTTTCTATCTTTTGAGAGTGTTTTGAGCATGATGAGCTAAACCCCAACACTGGGACAACGGAGGAAGCCCTTGTTTCGTCACCTTGGTAATTCTATTATATGACTTATTGCATTGATTTTTATTGAATGATTGTGATTTCAATTGATGGGTCATGCTTTACAATCATTACTTTCAAAATCTACCTTTGACAATGAATTAGGGTCAATAAATTGTTATTATTTGAGATATAAATGTCTAGAATTATTAGTTGCACCACGTGAACATGGAAATTGGTGAAATCTCGAGTCTTAGTACCTCTTGATATTGTGACAATCTTTTGTATATATATATTCCAATTTTTAAAGTCTTAAAACCAATCTCAACAAGTCTGAGAATCGAACTTCTTTTTACCACTATCTACATCACATCAATTTTTGGCGCGGCCAACGCGGACTTGTTTTTAGGTTTTATTTCTTTTTGTTGTATTTTACGTTATTGGGTATATTTGTCTTTTGGTTATAGGTTTTGAATATTGGATCAAAAAGAAAATTGAGCCAAGGAGTTTGGTGATTTAGTAAAGACTCGGAGCTAAAGATTAAAGGGAAAACGAACGGAAAAGAAAACAATTTTATTTTTATTTTTCGTAATTTTTAGAAAATTGTATTAGAGTTTATTATTATTATTAATGTATTTTTTTTATTTTCTTTTTTGACTTTTTGGACATTTTTGGACATTTTGGGACTTTGCACTTTATTTTTAAACCCTACAGAAGGGTATTATTAAATAGAAATTTTATGCGGCGAAGGGCGACAATTACGATATTATCGTTGCACCTTGGGTTCGTACATTGACATATGAGTTAGTTCCCCAAGTCGACTACAACTGGTCTATCCCCCGTCTGGAACGAGAGGTAAGATTCTAAACACCCGCGAATCCCCTGTCAGCGGGTTTACTGTATTCCTTCGTATGCGTATATGTTGAGGAACTGAATATGGAATTTAATTTCCTAGTAAAGGGCAAGGCCAGACCATGCAAGATAAGGGTTCGGATTTCATCACCGTCTTTTTGCCCGCCTTAGGAAAACGATACCAAACGCGAACCCAAGCTTAAAATTTTGATTAAAAGCGAGACCGATAAAGTAATGAGCTTATAGGAAAGTCGTTCAAAGGATCGTATTGGGTATCTTGTTAGCTTAACTCAAAGTTCATGATAATTAATGTAAGTTGATCGCTGTTGCCTTGTAAGCCGGGGAAACGTTTTTGCCAAAGAGGTGGGGGTATCAAAGCTCCTCCGAGCTTCCCTTTCTAATTGACTTACTTTAATTCATAACGTTCTAGAGAGTTTGCTAAAATTACACCTAGTTGCCTTTCGGAGAATAGAAGTCTGCTCTAGAAACAATCTAAGTGGAGCCATCATGCTTTTTGTTTGCTAGAAATCGGTAGCTTTGATTTGGTTGAGTCGACCTTGTTTTGTGGTTGCTTAGAATTTTGTATTCCGAACGTAAAAGAGACGCTCTAGGTCGTTTTATTATTACGAAACCTAATAGTTCTATTTTAGGAAACAAGGACCTCGAATACCTTAATCTAGAGAGTCTTGTTTTTAAAAAAAATCCAGTTTTGAGCGTCCGTCTCTAGGAGAAAAGAGTATCCCTAGTACCTTGATAGCGTCAAAAATGGAAACTTTAAGAAAGAGTATCCCTAGTACTAGGGATACTCTTCTCTCTAGATCTGGAGACGTTTAAAACGGATTTTTAAAATAGGACTCTCTAGATTAAGGTATTCGAGGTCCTTGTTTTCTAAAATAGAACTACTAGGTTCCATAATAATAAAAACGACTTGGAACGTCTCTTTTACGTTCCGGCATAAAAAATTCTAAGCAATCACAAAACAAGGTCAGACTCAACCAAATTAAACCTCACGATTTCTAACAAACAAAAAGCATGATGGCTCCACTTAGATTGTTTCTAGACCGACTTCTAATCTCTCGAAAGGCAACTAGGCATATTTTTAGCAAACCTCTCTAGAATGTTACGAATTAAAGTAAGTCAATTAGAAACAAAGGAAGCTCGAGAGGAGCTTTGATACCCCCATATCTTTGTCAAAAAGTTTCCTGGTTTTACAAGGCGACGCGATTAACTTATAGTAATCATCCTGAATTTCGAGTTAAGCTAACAAGATACCGAATACAGTCATTTTGAACGAATTTCCTATAAGCTCGTTACCTTATCGGTCTCGTTCTAATCAAATTTTAAGCTTGGGTTCGTGTTTGGTATCGTTTTCCTAAGGTGTTCAAGAAGAGAAAGGGTGAGAGATCCGAACCCTTATCTTGCATGGTCTGGCTTGCCCTTTACTAGGAAATTAAAGTCCGTATTCAGTTCCTCAACATATATGCATGCGAAGGAATACAGTAAACACGCTGATAGGGGATTCACGGATGTTTAGAATCTTACCTCATGTTCCAGACGGAGGATGAACAAGTTGTAGTCGACTCGGGCCACCAACTCCTATGTCAGTGTACGAACCCAAGGTGCAGAGACAATATCGCAATTATCGTCCTTCTCTGTAAACAATTTATATTTAATAATACCCTTATGTAGGGTTTAAAAATAAAGTCCAAAGTCCCAAAATGTCCAAAAAGAAAAGAAAAATTACAAAAATAAATAAATAATAAACCCTAATACAGTTTTCTAAAAATTATAAAAAATAAATAGTACCTAAAAAAATGAGGTCGTTTCGAGTTCTGGTCTGGAGGTTCTGTCCGGAGTTGGGAGCCAATGGAAGTTCAGCTAGGAGGTCGAGAGTGGAGACGATAGAGTTTGTGACTATATTGCCAAAACCAGAAAAGAGAGGCGGACGTTACAGATTCAAAACATGAAACAAGGGTTTAAAGTTCCATTTTCCGATTCGTTTTGGATTAGCTCTTGATTATTATTTCTATGGGTTTTAAGAAACCTATAGCCATGTGTTGCTAGATAATTGTAACTAGGGTTTTATGTTGAAACTACTTTGAGTATGAGGCTAGTATGAATTGATTAATTGAGCAAAATACTATTATTGTTTATTGATTAATCGAAGTATGAGTTGTTGCTTCACCGGCTTCAATAAAAACCTATGTGCATGCTTAATTTATAGGATTACAAATATATTTGTCTACTTATTTGATATTCCATGCTTGGGTTAAATCCTTTGATGTGGTATTCTTAGAATAACCAGGTATTATTTATAAACCTATATTTAGTTTCGTGTAATTTTCTCACTAATGCAATTTGATGGTGCATGCTTGGGTTTAGTCTTTTGATGTTCCATGCTTAGGGTGTCCTAGTGATATTTGCGACTCTAATACATATAATAGGTGACATCAATAGAACAGACAATAAATAATTCATGAATTATGTTTCATTTCAGTGATTGAATAGAAATAGTGGTGGATACTATAAACCCTGGTTACCGTCTCTCTTATTATTGTATTTAATCGTTTTAGTTTCTTTTTCTCATTATTATTCTAAAAAAATCTAAAAAATATTGTTCTGGTTAGTTGATTGAGAATATTTATTATTGGTATATCCACTGATCCTTGTGGGTTCGACCCGTACTTTCCTCTGTCTACTAGTTAAAAACCATGCGATTGCGGTTATTATTCATATAAGTATTCCCAGAATCCTATCACTAGTCTTGATATCGGTCGTCAATTTGATCATCGCTCATCAGTTCCTCATCCAACGACTAGATTTTACCCTCTATAAATACCCAACTTCAAAACCATTTAAATTCACACCAGAAGTTTTAAATCTCTTTAGAATTTCTCAATCTCTCAATATTCTTCTCATCCAAAACAAGATAAACTAATCACACATTCTCTACACTTCTTAATTTCTTGTAATATGGATTCTCAATCTCAAGGCAAAGGTAAAGGTAAAAAAAGTAACAAAGTTCGGGGCCCAAATTTCACTGTCTCTGAAGATGAGTGTATTTGTCGTAATTATATTTTTTACCCAAGATTTTATTGATGGTGCACAGTGATAGGTGTCTAAAACACCTAATTTTATATCTAGTATTTATGCTTTCTTTGCTATTATCCTTGTGAATTGCATCTCTTATGTTTAGTTTTGAGTTTATTAGGTGCGATGGAGTCATTATGAGTAAAAAGAAGGAGAAAACGTCCACTTGGAGCGAAAAAGACAAAAAGATCATTACTTGGGGAGACCGATATTTGCGGCTTGCTAAGTTGTGCAAGGAGCGGTGAAGAATGAACCGTCGGTTCCCATAATCGACAAGCGAGTTGAATTTAGGTTTTTGGTTACTCGGAATCGACAAGTCATATATGGATTGGGTGGCCCGTATCGAATTGCTGGTTGCCTTGAAGAGTTCTCCTTCTTTCCCATACCCTAAATTCGAGAGACAACATTTCTCTCATTCAATCATTGTCTTCATTTGAAAATTCGAGAGAGGGGTGAAAGTGCGGATCTTGCTGGTGATTTTAGCCGAGAGTGAAGCAGATCGAAATTGAAGGTGATGGTGAAGAAATTCAAAGAATGAATTAATGAAGAACATATGGAAGGTGAAATTAGTCGAGAAGAAATTGAGAGAAAGAAGATATGAGGAAGAAGAGTCTGCCACCTGATGATGAAAACAAATGAAGAGTTAGTGAAATTAAGGGGGAACTGAGATTGGGTATGATTCGAAGTAAAGTGCGGACGAATGTTAGGGTTTGAAATTGATTACGTGATGAAAAAGAAGACCCGGTGGGGCTGTTGGTGTTGAGAATAGCGGTTGAATAAGAAGGAGATCGCATTCTGGGAATGGGTGCAGTGGCTCAGGTACAGGATGTGATGTTTACGAGCTAATGGGTTAATGGAATTGCAAGTTGCCTGAAGAAATGGAGATGTTGTTACGTGATTGTGGTTTGGTTTCATTGGCGAAGAAGGGTTTGAAAAGAATATGGCCTTGAGTTTGATGGGTTCTCGCGCAATTGAGTCTCAGATTGAATTGGTTACAAGGGTTTGGAGCTGTTGCTGTGGAGTTCAAGTTGCTATCGTCTCAGTGGGGTGATTGAATTGGTGGTGTCCTTGAATTGCAGTTGAGATTAAGAAGTCTGCTACAACTGGTTTGCGAATGGGTGTTGCGAGAGATAAAGAACATGGAGTTTTGGGTTCGAGTTTTGAATGGATGTTTAGGTGCGGTACAAGGAAGATTGAGAAGCTAGGTTTGAATGCAAGACATTGCGGGTCGATCTGAGGTTTGACTAGTGGGTGTGACGATGGCGCAATCATTGTGTTGAGTAGTAGTATATCTTGAAGGAGATACAAATGGGTCGAGATTGATGCGATTGCAAAGTTTTGATGGGATTAGATGTTGGGTGTTCTTTGGATTCGAGTTAACAACAAACTCGGGAGGAGTTCATACAAGACAAGTTGGTTGGATTACGAATGTATGTGGCTATTCTTGCTTCATGGGTTGAATTTGGAGGATAAAGGGTTTGTTGGATGGTATTGCGGGCTGAGATTGTAGGTGTACAATCGGATATATGCCAATGGGACCGTAGGCGAGATTGCTTAGCAATGATGTAGATCTTGTGAAGATTGCGGGATTGAGAATCTTGAGATGTTGACTTGAGATTGCGGTGTTGTTTACAAGGGTCGATGGATGGGTTTGCGGCGCTAGAGACAATGGCCAAGACTCACTTAGAAGCAAGGAGGGTTTCTTGGCAAGGATGAGTAGAAGCGAGGAAGATGAATGAGGTGTGCATTGGCCAGGGTTGCGGTTGAGAATGATTGTGAGATGCAAAAGGCCCTTAAGGCGTATGGGTTGTGTTGGTGGTCTTTGTGGGTTGTGAAACTCGGGAAGAATTATGCCAAGATATGTCGCGTTGTTGAGGTTAGGCATAGGAGATGCAACTATTGGTTGAGGTCTTGTTGCTTTGAGATATGGAGTTGTTGATGGTGGATTGCGTTGCAAATTCGGAAGATGGTTGATCTTCTTGTGAGTTTACAAGCGGATAACGAAATTGGTTAAAAGTGAATGACATTGCGGTGATGGAGCAATGGATTATGGAGCTTACGAAATGCGGTGAATGATAATAGACATAAGTTAGGACTGTGCATGGAGCTTTAAAGAAATGCCGGAATTTGGCATGGAATCGGGTCGAGATACGGATATAACTCGGTCGGATTTACCATGGACGAGTTGACTCAACGATTCAACGTTCGACTCGACACCCTCGGATCGTCCCGGTGTGTTGACCAAGTTTGACTGCGGGTTTTGATGGGTTTGACCCAAGCGAGAGATGGGCTTTTGGTTTTCTATCCCAAGAGAAGTATATAAGGAACCTCTCTTTGAATCTAAAAAAGATCTCTTCTTCTACTTTTGTTCTAGGGTTTAGAAAGATGAAAACTTTTATTTTTCTTCTTGTTATGAACCCCATTAACATGAGTAGTTAATTTTATCATTGGTTATGGATTAATTTGATTTCACAAAGCATGTTTCTTATTCAATAAATTAGTTTTGTCTCCATGCTTTATCGTTTATGATTCACCATTAGTATTGTCATATGAGTTGAATGCTTGTTTAGTCGAGTCGCGAATCGATTGAGTTTACTTTCATCTCTATTGCTAGATTAGAGTTTATTATACGCAAAAGTGATAAATTTCGATTGCAAGTAGCATAATTGTGGGTATTGCTTGTAGTGATATATCCTACTAGTCACAAGTGAGTCATAACCTTTGTTAAATCGGATTAGTGCTTTTACACGTTCGATTGCTATGATTGGCTTGATTTCATAGAACTTAACGATCTAGGGAATTAAACTTGATTAGTGCTTTTACACGTTAAGTTGTTCTCTAAGATAAAATTCATATTCACATCTTTTAATGTGTTTTTGATGACAAGAGGAGATTTGCGGGATATACTTGCGATCAAGGTATTCTAGGGCCTTTGATAAAAGTTGAATTAAATATCAATTCTAGTTATTAAGACAAGAACATGTTTGTAACTGGCGAAATCCTTGCCAATACTTTCTCATCCTTGATTTGATTTGTTTACCTTTATTGTTTGCTTTTATTTAGTTTATTATTTAAAAATCGGGAAAATCCCCCTTTGTTTATATAAGAAACCTAAACATATTGACAACCTAGTCCTCTTTGTG
>JAJJWW010010568.1:0-57849 GCA_023531295.1 Papaver armeniacum | reverse complement strand
TTGACTTAAATGTATGAAAGACACAAAAAAAAGTTAAGATGGGCATAAAAATTCTGAGTGACAAGCTGAAATCAAATAGTAAATCTATGTTTTCTATTGTTTGACGGTTCATGAATTTGGATGCATTGTACAATCTTCTATATCAGAAGGTTATGCAGAAGATAATCAATTGGAAATATTTATTTCTTCATAATATATATATGAAATTCTCATTTTGAACATGTGAAACACCTAAGTTACTTGGGGACCTTTTCATACCACTGCAGCAGCAGCTGGCTTTCCTCGGAAGAGAACTGCTACTGATACTGCGAAGCTGGGATACCCATGCGCAAAATTTGTTGTTCCATCTGGGGTTATCACAAGTATTAGGAACTTAACAAAAGTTGAGACTACAAATGTTTACGACAACTCAATCAGACTACAAGTAAAGGTTACAAGACCCAGACTGATCCGCGGATGATCTTTTGTGATATCGTCGTATCGATCCCCTTACCATGTAACAACTTCACATCATTCTAAGCATTACAAGTTTAGAATCCTCTCAATAAAAAGGATACTATACATAGCGGTCAGCAAATTTGCCTCTTTATGCATTTTTTTTTTGTATTTTATTGTTTATGGTTTGAATGATGAATCCACTAAAAAACCAGTACTTGGAAACATACTAATGAGAAAGGATATCTCGATTAACTTAACAGAGTTCATTAACCGACTAGCTGAGTGATATGTATTTATACGCTATTCAACAATAGCTGATCCGGAGGATTTAAGTACAGAGGTAACCAACCTAAAGGATCGATGCACCATAGATAATCAGAAGATGAATCCCCTATCAGTCCACCTTCTTCTCCGAGAATAAGGTGATCTTTGAAGTTTTCATTTACAACTCCCAAAATAGCAGTCTCGCTCATCTTGTCTGTGCTGCAAAAGATTCAGAAAACGGGAACAAGACATCATTATCATGGACTACTCTTAGCAGAACAAAGGATTTATTCATAGGCAGAAACTACTGATAGAAAGACGTTATTGAAATTTCATGATTGATTCTTATCAAATTAGAACCCTTATATACTTAGTAAGAGCACAACTACCATTTAGTGGTTTCAATAAGTCACCTGCTTAACAAAGTAATCACATTCACCAAACATAAGATGTTTATATATTATCATAACCTAAGTTTACAGATGACGAGAACAAATGGTACAATAAAGGAAAATGGATTCCCCATAAGGAACCTTTACTACAATAGAATAACACCAAGCAAACATATAATAACATTTCAGATACAGCAGTTGTTGTCTCCAAAAATCTTAAGAACTGAAATATAAGTTAGAAGTTGCAGATAGTAATTAGCAAGATCAAATTCTCTTACTCGGTCACCAAGTCCGTGAGCCCTTTATAACTGATGTTTCGAGGTTTGTTAACTGCATCCATCACAACCTTAACAAACAAAAAAGGGACAAGAAAAGAAAAGAGAAGTAACAATGTCAGACCTAATAGGAGGCTGATTCTCTAATGTTAACAAATGTGTATATCAAAAATTAAGATATTGAATTGAAACAGTATTCATCTGTGAGGGAATGATGCCCATAAACAAAATAATAAAATTTTGTCCTCAGATTGCCCCAAAAAAATATTCCAACTACTTTACGTGTGAGGAAAATGAATTAGCGAACAAAAAGAAAGAACGTTTAAAGGTGACAACTAGAGGATCAAATAGCTAACACCACTCAAACCAAGAGGGGGTAAGGCTTGAAAACTAAAACATACACTACACAATGCAATCTTCAAATTCAGATGATAAACCACAACGACCCCTGAACATCCCTAGGCTATTTATTTGATTTATTGCAAAGTGAAGGTCACTTTAACCTCAAACACTCAAAATACCCACGAAAGTTCAAATTCCACAATGAATTTCATAAGAATCATACCCAGCTTTGAAATAGAGTTAAATGTTAGAAAATTAGCGCTTGGTACTAGATAGTTGTTAACACCCCAACATGGTAATAGTTCCACGCCTTTCTTACCAGCTTTGAAATAGAGTTAAATGTTAGAAAATTGGCGGTCATGGCATTCACCACCAGAAGGTTCCTCCACCCGGTGGAGCACTAAGTTTGAGTGCTAGCAACTTGGTGGCACCAATGCAAGTACCCTAGCCAGGTTGCTAGCTAGCAACTCAATCAATCCAAGAGTATTCTAAGTCACACCCGGCATTATTCACTAAACAAATTCTTAAATTCCAGTCCAATCAAGTGTTCCTCCTCAGCAGACATGTTACATTACAAAGACTCATTACTAGGTTTCCTTTGTAAACTCTAATGACCCAATTCAATGTTGTAAACATAACAAACAACAATAAAGATCCAAAATTGATAACACTGAACAAGAAATACATGAATTGAGTTCAACATTGAATCAAATTGAATCATTGTTACCTCAGCACCAGTCTTTGCAGCAAGCTCAACAACTTGAAGGAGTTGTTTTGCAGGAATTGGCCCAGTTGATTGAGCACCAATCTTAGAGTAACTTTTCTCATTAGGCAACTCAGACAACACAGATTTTATAGACAACAACGATCTTCTGGGTGTTGTTGTTGTAAAGGATTGGTTTTTGCAAAACCCACCTCCATAAAAATTCACATTTTGATGAAATTTTGGGAGAATGAGTTTGGGTTTTGGAGAAAATCTTAGGGAAATGGTTGTTGAATTTATTAGAGACAAACCCATTTTGAGAGATTTGAATGAAACTGAGAGATTCTTGTTCTGATTTTCATGGAGGTTTTGAAGATATCTATTGATTCCTTTCTTTGTTCTGTACTGAGAGCTTGATGGTGAAATGATACATTAACACCCGAAAATAGGATTTGGGCAGCCTTAACTCATCGATTTTAGCACGATCCTTTGTCCCATGGGCTTTGGACCTTATAGCCCAGCTTAACAACTAGAAGTAGAAGTGCTTCTCCAAAAGCGGAATTAATTTTTAGAAGTCAAAAGAGTAAAAATGACTTCTATGATAGCATGTTCGGATGTTAGTCTAAATACACAATTTCAAAATTGATTTCTAGAAACAATCATATTACTTGTGTTCTGCTTTTGGTATCTAAACATGGTATTATAGGGTGTTGGAATCCTTGGATATTATATGCAAAAATCCAATTAATCCAAAAGCAACGGAGAAAATATGAGAAGTGACTTTTCAACTTCTTGAAGCAACAAAAAATCAGAAGCTAAGTTGGAAGCAAAAATTGAAAATTACTTCTAAAAGCGAGAAGAAAAAAAATCTTGTTTTTGACTTCTGGGATTGATGTTTGCTTTTGGTATCCCAATAGCTTATGAGATTGTGTCCATACACTACTCCTGGCTTTTCGACTTGATTAAGTCAAAAAGTATTTTTCGTCAAAGATCATCTTCTTACTTTTGACATGCTCCTTTGAACAACAAATGGTGTTACTGCAATAACCACTAGCTAATCTTGAAAAAGTGGGGGTACAACAACCACACCCAATATTTCGATTAGCAATCTGTATGGACTAATTCCAACATACTTTTAAGAGAATCAACTAGACTCAATCTTAATAAAGTATATCAAAGAGTTATATCTCTCTTTCTAGATTCAATTCTTACTCAAGCAAATAGAAATTTGAGTCTAATTGAATACAAGAGAAATCACTTGAACGGTACCAAAGACCAATGTTCAAGGATCAATCAATTTCAATCAACAACCAAAGGTCGGATTTCCCAATTGATTGATTCAAACGCACAACCCGTGATATTTCAATTATATAACAAAATATAATGCGGAAAAGTAATAACACGGACACGAGAAGTTTTGTTAACGAGGAAACCGCAAATGCGAGAAAAACCCCGGGACCTAGTCCATTGAACACACATTGTATTAAGCCGCTACGGACACTAGCCTACTACAAACTAACTTCGATCCGGGTCTTTACGTAGTTGAACCCCAATCAATCTCACACCGATCCAAGGTACGGTTGCGCTCCTTACGTCTCCGATCCCCGGGATACTACGCACTTGATTCCCTTAGCTGATCTCACCCACAACTAAGAGTTGCTCGACCCAAAGTCGAAGACTTTAATAAACAAATACGTATCACACAAAGAAAGTCTACGGTAATAGATAAATCTGTCTCCCCATTTGAAATACCTACGAGTTTTTTTCCGTCTTTTGATAATTCAAGGAGAACATGAACCAATTGATAACCCGGATTTATATTCCCGAAGAACACCCTAGTATTATCAATCACCTCACAATAATCTTAATCGATGCGACGAAAGAAGATATTGTGGAATCACAAACGATGAGACGAAGATGTTTGTGATTACTTTTATACCTTGCCTATCGGAGATATCAATCCCAAGCCAATCTTTACGATTGTACTCAATACGATAGAAACAGCAAGATCAGATCACACAACTACAAGAAAGTAGTATCGGTGTGCTTCACAATCCCGATGAAGTCTTCAAGTCGTTAACCTACAGGGTCTCGGTAGAAACCTAAGGTTAAAGGAGAATCGACTTTAGCATATACAACTAGTATCACACAGGAGGTGTGGGGATTAGGTTTCCCAGTTGCTAGAGTTCTCCTTTATATAGACTTTCAAATCAGGGTTTGCAATCAATGTTAGCTTAGTAACAAAGCATTCAATATTCACCGTTAGATGAAAACCTGATTAGATTCAAGCTAATATCTTTCAACCGTTAGATCGAAAACTTAGCTTGTTACACACAAATGAAATGCACGTTTTAGGTTTGTGTAACTGTACCCAAACATGTACATTCGTTGGTTCAACAGTAGTTAACCAAATGGTTAGCCATATGAGCACTCGCATATCAACCATATTCTTCTTTACCATAACTAGTTCAAATGACTCAATTAACTAGTTAGAGAGTTTTTCAATTGCTTAGATCTTATAGAAGTATACAAGACACAATCGAAGCAAAAACGATTTGATTCACTCGAATCGATTCATGAACTTTATAGCCATGGTTTGCAAACTTTCACTCCTTAGTTAATATAAGTATAAGTTCACGAATAATCGTTTTTAGAATATAACCAACCTAAGTACGCGGACTTAAGTACCCGGAATAAGTTTTTAAATAGTTCACAAACTCCAACAATTTTCTTGGGCAAAGAACCTCAGACGATGCAGCGTCTTGGTGCACGCGAATCGGGTTCGCGGACTGCTCCGGTTTCTGGCCGAAAGTACGCAGAGACTTTGGTTCAACGAATAAGGACTTATACATGTATGTGTTACCACACAATGCTTATATCCAACAATGATTATATAATCTAAACTTTCATTTCAATCATGGAAACATTCTTAGAGGACGCTATATAGTTGTTATTCACAAACCATTTTTCGTCAAAGCCATTTTCAAGTGATTGAAGCATAATATGACTTTCGTCACTAGGTAAGATGAACTTGGCCAAAGCGAAAGCTTACCAACACATATTTCGAGAAATAGATAAGCGAGATAAACTCAGCTCGAAATAGCAAATGTGTATAATCAAAGTCTATATAGCAAAATTACTTTTGTCTCAAGATAGGAGATAGAGTAGATAGACTTTTGAGTGATAGATAAGTTCAAGTGTCCACATACCTTTTAGTCGATGAAGTTCCACTAGTTCCTTGAGTAGTTCTTCGTCTTGTATGATGATCGCCATGGAGTTCTTGAGCTCAACTACACTTTCTATCCTAGTCCGAGACTTACCTATAGTAGACTAGAAATCAAGACTTATAGTTTTGATCACTAACATTGACAAACATGATTGAGATAGCAACGCATGCGAGTTTGACCGAGCAGTACTCTAACAATCTCCCCCTTTGTCAATGTTAGTGACAAAACTTATCAATACATATAGAATACCAAAATAAATAATTAAATAAACTTTTGTAGCTCTTCTTCCACATGCCTAATCTTCAACATTACTCGGAATCTTTGTCACTTCCAAGTACTCCAATGATTCCAAAGGTTGTAAGTTTAGTATCATCGTTGTTGAAATTCCGTAGCTATAACAATGAGAAAACAAGAATTCTCAATCATTGTTATATAGTGTCATAGTATTATTACACAGCATCAAAGTTCAATTGTATCACAACTTCGACAACAATACTATGGTGATATGTATTACTCCCCCTTAGTCAATACTCCATCTCACATGGAAACCACTCCCCCTTACATAATGATCCGAAAATCATATGTATTTGTAGTGTGAACTACACATTAATTTTCCCCCTTTTGTTAAAATTGGCAAAGGTACGAAAATGGGATCCTAATGAAATTTCCAAAGAGACATTTCATGACCAAAAGAAAACACATATCAACTTTTTAGATGCAATCATATAGCCGAAGCTAAATGCTTTCATCAAGGAGTTTATAAAGATACAAGATAACTCCTATAATATTCCACAGACGCACTCCCCACAAAGATTTGGCAATTAAGCACAAGTTCAATTAAGAACTCTCCCCCATAAAATGTCATTCCCGAAAGAACAACAAGAGCGACTTTAATTTCATAAGAAAGGAAGGATTTATTTGGACATAACAAATCACATATGAATATGAATTTGAATCCAAATAATACTCAACTAAATTAACCACAAGAAAATCCATGATTAATATAATCGGAAATGCTCAATATAAGAGTACTTACGGAGCCTCACAATATATACATAAAATATGGATCAGGGAAGATCAATACTTCGGAATAAACAAGGATTCATTCTATTTTCCATCACTATTTGCACAATGACATACAATAGACATAATCCTTGTAAACAAAAGTTCATCCTATCTTCCATCAATATTTGCATAATGACATAATAGGCTTCAAACTTTTGTGATGTCAAAAGTTCATTCATTCTTTTATCAATACATGCATATCGACATACGAAAGACTTAATTTTTGACAAGGTATGGGACAATCATAGTTCACGGACGCAGACACACATATCCCATAACAAATTGCAATATATAAAACCATAAAGATTAATACTGCAAAAATCATCTTCCAAACAATTTTAGAATTTAAACAAATAAACCTAAAAACATGAAGATAAAAACGTTGGACATAGCTATGTGTAATCACAATAATGGCTATTCCAAACTCTAGTTATTCTTCTAAACAAAACAAGAAAATAAAATTCTTATCCGAAGACTTACTAGTCGTTGTAGATCTTTCTCAGAGCATCTACCGAGAATTCCTTCTCATTATTGAAAAACCCATTGATTATGGGATCGTTCAATTCCCCTAAGTCTTCAGAAATATCTGTCAACTCACTAAGTTCTCTTTTTAGCTCA
Organism: Papaver armeniacum; assembly: GCA_023531295.1. Taxonomy (NCBI): domain Eukaryota; kingdom Viridiplantae; phylum Streptophyta; class Magnoliopsida; order Ranunculales; family Papaveraceae; genus Papaver; species Papaver armeniacum. The sequence goes on along the minus strand of JAJJWW010010568.1, from coordinate 50,525 downwards.
CGCAAGGTGTTCTTTGTTAGAGACAACATTCGTTCATAGTAAGTTATCTCTTCTAAATACGAAACAATTTGAGATTTTAAATTGTTTCTTTTGTTGATGAAATCTTTCACCAAACCCCTGAAGTTATTATCAAGCTGATAAAAAGACAAGAGGCAGTTAGAGGAAGAACCTTCTCCATTATTTATAGCCTTCACTTTCTTCACCCTGGAGGAAGAGATTCCTTTACATAGATACACATTGACAGCTTCGATTGCATCCTTTCTTGTGGCGCCTCTAGTTATAGGATCCATGAAACTGTATCTTTTAGGGGAAAATGAAGTCTACAAATGATTTTATAAAAAGACTTATGATCGTCTAAACCCTAGAAGAATGTATAACAAGTCTTCCGTGGTTTAATGATCCATTATCTATAACGTTAGGAGAATATTTTCTTAACAAAAATAAGAATAACATATAAATACATTACTTGATCCGCATAGATGCAAACCTCATCTTCTCAAGTTAAAGATGAGGATGCAAACGTCACTGGTTTTAGATAGTGACGTTGTGAGCCAAATGCTCCCCTCTTTTACCACATAGTGGTTTACCAAGGTTTGTTGTATAACAGATTTCCTACCTCTTCTGACTCTGGAAGCACTGGTTTTAGGAGAACCATGTTGATTATCCAAATTCATCTTTTGCATTTTCTTCTGCAGTTTGGCAATTCTTTTGTTGTTCCTTTTGAATCTCCAACACGTGCTTTGAACATGATTTGCATTTCCAAAAAACGAACAAATCAAGGATTATTTGTCTTTTTGAATTTCCTTCTGTTTATCACAACCATCAACCTTCATTTTTCCATGATCAATAGAAACAAAGGGGTTGACTATGCCTACAGTTTTGCCTTTAAATCCTAAACCATTTATGTTTCCAAAGGATTTCTAACCAAATAGCATTGCTGAAATCTTGTCAGAACTTCCAGATAATCTTTGTAGATCATCCTTAAGAGTATGAATCTCTTTCTACTTTAGAGCAATGGTTCTGGTGAGTTTATCATTAAGACAGTCTATCTTAAGATTTTTCACCTGGATTGATGATTCCAATTTTTTCAATAAAGCTTTTAATTGAAGATTTTCTTGAAGAACCTCTCTATTCAAGAATTCAAAGATCTCTGTGTCAGACTCAAATTCCGAATCAGAACTTGAGTACGTGGATGTTTCTGCTGCAAGAGTTGAGGGTTCATTACATCCATCAGACGTATCCAAGACGTTCACACTTAGAGATTTTTCTTCTATTGAATCATCTGAAGCAAACGCTGACAAAGGACGTTTAACACATCTATTGCTTCTTTTTACAAACTCTATCCTTTCTGTTATCAGTGGTTTATCAAAACAATCATCATTGGAACAACATTCATTAGCCCAAGACAAGTTAGAGGCTTCACTTGCGTTGGAAATAGCATTGAATGCAGACGTTCTGATCAAGAATTTTTAGCATTCCAACAAGAATATTTCTGGAAAGAGTATCAAGGTTATTTCCATCGATGATGGCATGTTCTTAGAATCGTATCTAGATGGCAACGATCTGAGAAGTTTCATCACAATGTCCTTTTCAGGAATAGTCTTACCCAATGCAAAAGATGCATTCACAATTTCAGACACTTTGCGATTAAACTCATCAAGCGTTTCTTCATCTGTCATACGAAGGTTTTCCCAATCAGAACTAAGGTTTTGAAGCCTAGCTTCTTTCTCATTGGTATTTCCTTCAAATACGGTTTCTAAGATATCCCGGGCTTCCTTAGACTTTGTGCACATAGTCACATGGTCTTTGAAGGTGCAGGGTAATGGCATGTATGATAGCATTTAAGCCGTCAGAATTTTGCTTTGCAGCAAGAACTTCTTCTGGGCTATATCTACCAATATCCTTCGGTATAGGTACATCGCCTTATGTATTAACCAGAGGTTCATAGCCATTAATAACATGTACCCATATTTGAAAATCACGATCTTGAAGAAAAGCATGTATAGCGATTTTCCACCATAGGTAGTTTGAGTCATCGAAGACTGGTGGTACGTTTATGGAGATAGAATTCCTGTCCATAGAGTCAGATTGCTACAAACACCGACATGTAAGGTCTTTAAACATGTTTGCTTGCTCTGATACCAATTGAAAAAGAATGGGTACAACAACCACACCCAATATTTCGATTAGCATCTGTATGGACTAACTCTAATATACTTTTAAGAGAATCAACTAGACTTAATCTTAATAAAGTATATCAAAGAGTTATATCTCTCTTTCTCGATTCAATTCTTACTCAAGAAAATAGAAATCTGCGAGTCTAATTGTATACAAGAGAAATCACTTGAACGGTACCAAAGACCAATGTTCAAGGATCGATCAATTTCAATCAACAACCAAAGGTCGGATTTCCCAATTGATTGATTCAAACGCACAACCTGTGATATTTTAATTATATAACAAAATATAATGCGAAAAAGAAATAACACAGACACCGAAGTTTTGTTAACGAGGAAACCGCAAATGCGAGAAAAACCCCGGACCTAGTCCGAGTTGAACACACACTTTGTATTATGCCGCTACATACACTAGCCTACTACAAACTAACTTTGGTTACCAGCACCGTAGTTGAACCCCAATAAATCTCACACCGATCCAAGGTGCGCTTGCGCTCCCTTACGTCTGATCCCAACATGATACTACGCACTTGATTCCCTTAGCTGATCTCACCCACAACTAAGAATTGCTACAACCCAAAGTCGAAGACTTTAATAAACAAATCTGTATCACATAGAAATGTCTACGGTAATAAATAAATCTGTCTCCCACAGAAATACCTACGAGTTTTGTTCCGTCTTTTGATAAATCAAGGTGAACAGGAACCAATTGATAACCCGGACTTATATTCCCGAAGAACAACCTAGTATTATCAATCACCTCACAATAATCTTAATCGACGCGACGAAAGAAGATATTGTGGAATCACAGACGATGAGACGAAGATGTTTGTCATTATTTTTATATCTTGCCTATCGGAGATATCAATCTCAAGCCAATCATTGCGATTGTACTCAATACGATAGAAACAGCAAGATCAGATCACACAACTACAAAAAGTAGTATCGGTCTGGCTTCACAATCCCAATGAAGTCTTCAAGTCGTTAACCTACGAGGGTCTCGGTAGAAACCTAAGATTAAAGGAGAATCGACTCTAGCTTATACAACTAGTATCACACAGGAGGTGTGGGGATTAGGTTTCCCAGTTGCTAAAGTTCTTCTTTATATAGTCTTTCAAATCAGGGTTTGCATATTAGGTTCCCCGCCAGTTGCTGAGAATTACGATTTGGTTGAAACTTATTCCTTGTTCATCTTTGATCTGGCCTTTGTGAATATGATGCAGCACTGGAGGTAGCCAGATTTGTTAGAGCACTGATCGGTCAAACTCGCATGTGTTGCTATCTCAAGCATGTTTGTCAATGTTGGTGATCAAAACTATAAGTCTTGATTTCTAATCTACTATAGCTAAGTCTCGGACTAGGATAGAAAGTGTAGTTGAGCTCATGAACTCCATTGCGATGATCATACAAGACGAAGAACTACTCAAGGAACTGGTGGAACTTCATCGACTAAAAGGCATGTGGAGACTTGAACTTATCTATCACTCAAAAGTATATCTACTCTATCTCCTATCTTGAGACAAAAGTTGTTTTGCTATATAGACTTTGATTATACACATTTTCTATTTCGGCTATTTCAGAGTTTATCTCGCTTATCTATTTCTCGAAATATGTGTTGGTAAGCTTTCGCTTTGGCCAAGTTCATCTTTACCTAGTGACGAAAGTCATATTATGTTTCAATCACTTGAAAATAACTTTGACGAAAAATGGTTTGTGAATAACAACTATATAGCGTCCTCTAAGAATGTTTCAATGATTGAAATGAGAGTTTAGATTATATAACCATTGTTGGATATAAGCATTGTGTGGTAACACATACATGTATAAGTCCTTATTCCTTGAACCAAAGTCTGCGTACCTTGCTGCTCAGGAAACCGGAACAGACACTAGTGGAAAATAAAAAAAAAAGTCTGCCAGAAAAACACTTAAAATCCATAAAAACGTCTACTTTGGGGAGCCCTAATATTGTAGTCTTATTCCCCAAAACGTCTGCTTTTGGGACCCGTTGATTTCATTCGATTAAGACTTTCTTTGATAGTCTATATGAACTCGCCGACAGGGAAGACGTTTCAACTGGATTATTATATTAGAAAAAAAGTGAAATTGATTCTATTTGAATCCAAAATCGGATTCAATCGAATCTTAAACTAGAACCATATGAAACTTTTCAAATATCCTAAAAAGGAAAAACAATTTGAATCAACATTATATTAAAAACAATATGTTATACAACTTACAAAAACTAGAATTACTCATGATCCAACTCTGAATTTTCTTTTGATAAAACTACCAAGGAAACTTGACCTAAAAAGTATCACAATCCATATGGTAATATGGTGTTCAATACAACTATAACATCGTGAGCTTTGATAAACTTGACCTATCGTAGCCCTCCAACAAGATCATTTAGACAACCAGATTTCAACAAATCTTTACGAACAAGAAGAGTTTCCTGAAAATAGCAGAAGCAAGCATCTTAATGACTAACATTTTGTACTTCATTTACACTATAAAGCAATACAGGATCATCGATGAGAGAAATTCAGAAGGAAAGATGCATACAAAGAAATTAAGAACAAAATACTAGATTTTTTTGCGTACTGAACATTAGATGTTGGCATAAAGTTAAACCTACTCTCGCTAGCATTATAATGTAAATGATGTTCAAAGCGAGAAAGAAAAAAAGTTAGTGAGCTTTTACCGGCGATAACTTTCAATAATATAATACCTGACCAATAAACATTGTCCTTTTTCCATCTTGACTCTGCAATAGAGGTACAAAATATAAAAGCTGTTGTTCAAGAACTCAACCACCCATGGACAATACTTGGAATACTAAGATAATCTTGATTCAGAATATGATAAAGCAAGTAACTTCGATATAGAATACTGATAGAGCTTCAACAATCAAGGTTTAAGGTACCTTTGTTAAGTGACCGCACAATCCTTCGTCTACATTGGAAGTGCCCGAGTACATGATAAAATCCAAGCTTGATGTGAGTGAAGGAGAGATGCTAACATTAATGCCTGCACCATTTTAATACAAGCTTGGATGTTTTGCAACCCCAAGTTCTCCCGCACTTCACAAAGTCTAATCAATGTCATTTAGATGGCTCCCACAGAAATGACAAAAAAAAAAAAACCACCAAATTGTTACATCAATGAATGAAAGTGCAATACATATTACAAAAACAAGTACGATGATATGTGTGAACTCTAAACAATTGACACGAATGTTATAAGACTTCATCAAGAACAACTAGAAGTAATTTCGTGTAACATTAAAAGATAAATTTGATGTATTGCAAGCAGTTGAGGAAAAAAAAACATACATCCTCACATTCATGAAGCTTTTATTGAGCACCATCAATGTCATCGATGCCTTGTCTTTTGGTTGACAATCGGTAGAGATTTGAAATTTTGAAGTGTTCCTCCCACGACTACTTTCAAAATAAAAAAGTATGGATTAGTAAATACAATGACTCTGCTTGAGTACAAACCAAGCTTACCACGAAATTTGTTGTGCTTGAGTACCCCAAAAAATCTAATTGTCCACGCTTCTCTGCTTTTGACTAATCTACTCAATATCTCGAAAAAATCACAAACCAAACTCATTGTAAATCCAACAAATTTCAGATCTAAATGGTGGAATACTGTCAAGAGTCAAGACAAGCCAAATCAAAAATAACCGTAGCAGAGAAGCAGGGACAAGTTTTCCCATCGCCACAGACAAAAGGACTATTCTCATTTGGAAACATTTCCAAAGAACATTAAAGGTCCATGTTCTAATAATACTACACTTTATATTCAATGGTTTATGTTGGCATGTCACCTCAAGACTTTCTCGTGAATCTCCCATCATTAGTTGTATTTTGTCTAGTTCACTTTGTTAGGATCTGCTTGTAGTGGAGAATGAACGTTGACACGCTGCAGAGAAGAAGAAAAATAGTTTAGATCATAAAATTAAGAAAAAAACATCAACAAGCAACATAAATAACCTATAGCTTTAAGACAACACAATTAGTGTACCTAAACGGCGTAGTATGGTATACCAGTAAAACTTTATGACATATGAAGTGTTCTAAAACACATACCAAGTTCTAACAGCTGCCTTCTAAATTAAGTCATTATCATCTAAGAGTTGTTACGTGTGTATCTACTTCTACGAAGTAGAAGGATCTGAACGGGAATCATATGAAAGGACTAAAAAAACTTAAGTATTCATGCGTGTTGTAAAAAGCCAAATGACATCAGCTTTCAACAAGAGAACAAGGACTAAAAATATTGAGACTTTATGTAGTAAAAATGGAAATGTTTAATCACATTCCCCCAAGTTGTTCGACTTCCTAACCTCATCATCTTCAACTTCCTCCTCATTCTCTGTATCCATGTGCACCTTGGTTCTATAAACATATTCCCAAGTTGTTCTGTCATCTTAAGAAGACCAAATCCCCCAGAGCAAGCAAACCTGGTCTTATAGCCATTGCAAAACAAACAAAATCTTGACAATTCAAAAATTCACCAATTTCTATCAATTCAAACATAAACCCGAAGTATACAAAATCAATAAGAATACCTTACTCGAGTTTATTAATAGGAATTTTGGCGTAAGGTTCTTCCCGATTACGGATCGAGACATATATACAACCCAAGCTACTGACCTCACCGCCACCACCATGAAATTACACAAAATCGTAGAAACCCTTTACTAATTCAACATTATGAAACACAAAAAAATCATATACTTCAAATATAAAACCACCTCGCACTCTCAATTTCCTCTTCTTCGACCACCATATCTTCTTCCATATAATTTCATTTCGACTATTGTTCTACAACCTAATTTTCGTACTACAAAAATCAATTATCTTATTAATAAAAATAATCAACAAAACAGAAAACCAAAGACAATGAGAAAGACAATTATTACCTAATCATCAGTAGTAAGCTCATCCCAATAAACGAATTTTCTCCCCGATTAACAAAATTTCTGGACCAAAAAGCGATGAGACAGAGAATTGATTAATAATCTTTCTCGACCACAAGGAATTTTTCCTCAAATGATTAATCAAAGACCACAAATATATGCATCACTCAATGACCCGAAAAAAGTTGAGACTTCTAATGAACATGGTTACAAAAATTTACCAGAAAATCTTAATTCCTTAGATGTCGAAGCTTAAGTTGAGGGATGTGAAAAAACCTAAAATGGAATCCCTTCTTTAGGCCTTTAACGGAGATATCTACATAGTAGACGCTCAAACATTAGGAATTCAGGAGCAAATCTAGGGTTTAAAAAATTTTTTTTTCTTTTTATTTCTGGCGATACATGGGTTTTTATTTGGGATGGTGATAAGATTAAACTTCGATTTGTGAGGGTGAGTTTTGATCTGTCATGTTTAATCTGAGATTTTGTGGTGATGGATTCATGGAAATGAAGAGGAGAAGGAGAAGAGAAGAGGACGAGTAAAGAGAGGGCGTAGTTATCGAGAGAAGAGAGAGAGTTGGGATAGAGATAAAACCAAATCTCGATCCGAACAATGTAAACCAAATCCCGGTAGTCTTAATTAAAATCCTTCTAGAAGCACTTTCTATTTACCAAATTGCCATCTAATGTAACGACTGCTAAAGGAACTAGATTTTATTTTGTTCACAATACGTCTACCCTCGGAAGCCCAGCCCATAAAGAAAGCCTTAGGAAGTCGTTTTTATAAATTCCAAACAGACTTAAAAAATCCATTTTCCACTAGTGAGAATCCGCGAACCCGATTCGCGTACCCAGTCCGCGTACTGTCGGATGTTCTCTTCCTGAGAAAATCTGCTGGAGTTTGTGAACTATTTACAAACTTATTCCGGGTACTTAAGTCCGCGTACCTAGTCCGCGTACTTAGGTTGGTTATATTCTAAAAATGATTATTCTTGAACTTATACTTATATTAACTAAGGAATGCAAGTTTACAAACCATGGCTATAAAGTTCATGAATCGATTCGAGTGAATCAAATCATTTTTGCTTCGATTGTGTCTTGTATACTTCTATAAGATCTAAGCAATTGAACAACTCTCTAACTAGTTTATTTGAGTCATTTGAATTACGCAAGGGTTCAACAATCAATCAATAATCAACTATGTGGACGAAGAAATCATGTCGTCTTGAGATGCTCATATCGTTTTGACAAAGAATTATCCCAAAACAGCGAGAACCTGCTACATATATAGCGCTGCCACAAGGACAAGCTAACAACAGTTGGGTCACAGACTCAGGTGCTACCCATCACCTGACTGCTGACATCAAAATCCTAAGCATTCCCCATGAGTATGACGGTACCGAACAAGTACAAGTTGGCAATGGTACCGAACTTTTCAGCTTAATAACATTTATTATGTTCCAAACATAAAAAGAAATCTACTATATGCATCAACAATGGTGCACGGGGACAACGTTGTTGCGGGGGCGGAATAGAAATGTGTTATATGTATTTGATAGTGTAGATGATATCAAATCCCAGATTCAAACCAAGTCTTTCATCACAAATACTCCTCCAGATTGGCATGAACGTCTAGGCCATCCAATGATCCGTACTGTCGCTCAAGTTATCAACCAGTTTTCCTTTCCAGTAACAAAGAAAAACTTTTTCTTGTTATATAACAAATAAAGACAAGGTTAAGAGAAAATGTTTAAAAAGCTGAGAGGATACAACCCCCATCTACTAAGACAAAATCACCCAATCAAGTAGTTGAAAAAAAAATGGAAAAGAGAAAACAAAAGTTCAAAATGAGAGAGAGAAAAAAAAAGTTTGCTCGTGGGTTATATGAAATGAAGTTACAGTTGTTTGAAGAGAAAAAAGTCTCCATGAAAAAAAAGAAAAAAGAGAGGGTCACTTCCAAATAAGTGATCAGAGAAGAATTATAAGGTAAGAGCAATAGTCGATTGCGTCCTCGAGTATAATAAAAATATTTGAGGGTAAGAGAAATACAATTGCTTCCTCAAATATAAAAAGAAAAATATGGCAGGAGTGCCATGTTTGTCACGAGATACTAATTTATACTCGTGATGTAAAGAAGCAAAAAGTTGTTGGGTAAAGGTGGAACCTCTGAACCAACTAAGTGGTCAAGTTTCGTAAAAACCCGATGCGAAAAACCAGCCGAAGGGATCCTTTGAATCTCGACGATCAAGGTTCACAAATGGAAGGAAATACTGGAAACGCTAGCAGACTACTAAGCTAGTAAAAACAAGTACAAAAGACAGCGGAAGACTAATGAAGGTGTGGAGACGTTATGCATGACAACAAGTCGGACATGAAGAAACTGTTGCGAGCAAGAAGAACAAAGCAGTGATTGGGTGATGATCAAAACTACAACTTATAAGGAGATTACAAATTACTTGTCAGTTGTAAATCAGTAAAAGAAGTTGAAAGAAATGTCCAGGGAGGCCTTGTGAGAGTTTTGTAATGTGAACAAGGTAGTTTAGGGATAAGAAAAGAATTCTCTAGATAGAGCTAGAGTGGTCCGAAGTCACTCGGTCAAATGCTTCAATGTTAAGAAATATCCAGTGTGCTACAGAAAGTCCCAAAGAGTCCAGTGAAGCCTATATAAGGCAGTGAGTCTCATCTGTAACAATTTGAGCAAGAAACATAAATAAAATAGAATTTGAGAATCAGTCTTGTTCCATATCTAGGAGCTCTATATGAGCAACACTAAACCTATACTCATATATCTCCCAAGTATCATCAAACATCAAAATATTTAACAACACTTATCTTTTGAACTTCGTATGATATCGACATAATCTTGTATATATTGTTATGATTATTTGAATGGGTTATGGTGAAGATTTCATCCTAGGAAACAATGTTTTATATTTGTTTAAAGTAAGTACATTCATGAACTTATTTGGTGAATCGAAAGGGAAATAATTAGGCTTATTGGTCCGGCTATTCATTGCAAATCTTTGGATGACCAATATGTGTGAGATGGTAGAGCCGATTTTAACTTATGTTATGTATATCTTGGTATAATAAATCACAATGACTGACTTATGATTTGGTATGACTGGTTTTTATTAATTGGTGTAACCGATCCTAAGTAATCACCATGTGATGGTATGATCGATCCTTGTAATTAGTGTGAGCGATCCTAGTAATTGGTGTGACCGATCCTTGTAATTGGTGTGACCGGTCCTGGTAACCGGTGTGACCGGTCACAAGTAATACCATGTGTTTATGGAACCTATCCTTGTAAACTGGTGTAACCGATCCTAGTGACTAGTGTGACCGATCACAAGTATTTCCATAATTAGGTATAACCGATCCTAGTGATTGGTAGAACCGATTGAACCCATGTATGTGATTTGGTATTTGATCAATCACATAGTAGTCTTGGAAAAACAGGTGAACCAATTCTAAACTTGTATGGAAATGTGGCATAACCGATTCTGCAGTGAAAAGTTGTCAACAAACTTTGAACACAAACAATAACTCTTATCATTTATTGCTCAAAGATAATCCTTAGTACTCAAGGTGATCCTGGACCAAAATAAATTGAGAATCTTTTGATTAAGGTTTTTGTTTTTTATGTGCTTTAATTACCCGCAATTAAATGCATATTTCTAGAGAATAAAAATTAGTAATATGCATTTACTAATTGGAGATTTTGCCATTCATTGCATATCTTAAGAATACTTTCGGTTTTGAAAATTCCTTGGTGTCCAAACATCCTTGGTCTATAAATACCTAAGTTTGCATTTCTAGCAAACTATCCTAAGAGCCAGGCAAACTTCATTATTTATTATTTCTGGTGGAGCTATCTATTCGAAGAGGAAAGTATCCTAATTAGGTGAAATCTCTTACGACCGCTCGTTTAAAGACTTCGGTGGGATCAAGAAGCTCTACGAGTACCATTGGTGGGAAACTATATAATTGCAGTGTTATTAGTTTTTGATTGATTTGATTGACTAACGACTGTTGAAACTTTAATTGCACCTAGTTTGTTTATTCTTGAGAATGTTCTCTTCTGATATAAGATTCACTCAAACTAGATCGAAGTATTGACGGGATCTTTAGAACTATTTGTTAGATCTAAAGACATCTTGTGATAATCTATTGTTAACAGACTCCGTTCTGTGCGTGATTTATCATAAGAGATTCAAGTGGTGTTGTGCAGGTTTATTGAAGATTAAAGAAGATTTGAAGACGAAAAAAATTTCTTATTGGTTTTCGTATATTGTGAATTGTGTAGACAAACCTTGATCGGTTGGGATCCAACTAGAATCGTACTTATTCGATTGATTAGTTGCGTGAGATCGGCATTCTCAATATATCTCTTTGAGTCTATTTTGATTGAGTGTGAATCTATACATGACTATTTCGGTAGTTAAAGTTACATTGATCTAACCAGATAAAGGAGTTTATTAGACTAAACGGAAGAGCATTTGTCAACAACTCATCTATATCTTGTAGCAAAGATTTATTAGAGTGGTTACCAAACAAATTCTTCCTTTGTTGTTTGGAATACGATCCAAGTGACTTTCTATTTACGTGCGTGACTCTAGAAGTCGAAGGCGCAGGGATACCGAGGGAACTAAGTAGGTAGTCTGCTTGGTCTCAACTATACAAATTTGGTTTAGATTTTGTATAGCGGCTTAATTCTGAGAGTATTCAAAACTGGACTAGGTCCCTGGGTTTTTCTACTTTTGCGGTTTCCTCGTTTGCAAAATCTTGCCGTGTCTTTTACTTTGATTTCCGCATTATAATTGTTTGTTATAATAAAGTAAAATACACATATACGTTAACTCCGCATTACTTGATATTGATATTATAGAGTTTTGGTTAAGTCCGAACCTATTATCAAGTAACATACTTGTTGTATTGTCTGGATCTTCTATCCATAGTCAATCACACAAGTTATCTTGTTGTCGTATTGTCTTGATCTCGTATCCATAAACGATCACACGAAGTGTCCACCGAATTGTCGTATTATCTCGACCCTGTCCATAGATGATCACATTCAGTAGAGGGCTTATAGGTTGATAAATAAAAGATTGTGGAGTATTTGGGTACCCTCATCTTTTCACGGGGAAACTTTCAGTCTTGTGATTAAACCTAGCTTGTACAATCAGACTTGTGTTATCGATTGAAGTTATGAATAATTGGCAACTACGAAAACTAGATGTGGAGAATGCATTTTTGCATGGAAAACTGGAAGATGAGGTTTACATGAAACATCATACTGGATATTGTGATCCAAACTATCCAAATCACGTGTGCAGACTACACAAGTCGTTGTATGGTTAAAACAGGCCCCACGGGCTTGGTTCTCAAGATTGAGTAGCTATCTCAAAAAGTTAGGCTTCACATGATCTATAGCTTACAGTTCGTTGTTTGTTCAACAAACATCTAACTCTGTTACTTATGTACTGGTTTATGTCGATGACATCATGGTAACTGGATCAAGCTCTTTACTCATTGATAAGCTAATATGAAACTTGAGTGATGTTTTTGCAGTGAAGGATATGGGTACTCTGTCATATTTCTTAGGTGTTGAAATCATCAAATGAGGTACTAATCTTATGCTCACACAATGTAAGTATATGGAAGACTTACTCCGGCGCACCAATGGCATATAACCAGTATTCACACCACTTGCAACTTAAGCGAAACTACAGAAACAAGGAAGTGAAAAATCCTCATACCCAACTCTATATCCAAGTGTTGTAGGTGCTTTACAATACCTGCATTTAACTCGTCCAGATATTTTCATAGCTGTCAACAAGGCTTGCCAGTTTATGCATGATATGTATGTTGAGCATTGGGACTTCATCAAACGCATCATGCGGTATCTGAAAAGTACAGTGGATTATGATAACACCGACGACTCAACAACTAAGTCTAGTCCTCCACAAAATACTAATGTCTAAGTTACACTGTTCTGTTTAATGAAACTGACTTGTAAAATTGTATACTATAACCCTAATTATAAACATATATAAATAGAGATTGTCATCTCCACCATTCTGTGCGGAACATATACCAATCATATTCTTGGGAATTGGATATGAAATATTTCCGTTTCCAATATTTAGGAATTTTTATATGTATAAGGAAATTTTTACCAATAAAAAGTCTACAATATTTATACACATGAAACAAGCATATCAACCATTAAATAAACACTTGGCTGAAAAGATTGAAAATTCAAACTTTGGCCGGATAACCAAAGCCATGATGGAAAGCGAACATTCAACGTGAACATTGGTATTACTAATTTATCTCGTGTTTACACCAAACAGTTTTGATATAGAATATTTCGAAATCAAACACAAACAGCACTCTACATGCATACACAGATGCAGACTGGGCAAGAAACTTGGATATCGACGCTCTACCAGTGGCTATTGTACCTACTTCGGAGGTAATCTCATATCATGGAGTGCACATAAGTAGAAGACCGTCTCAAAATCCATCACTGAAGCATGATGTAGAGGTGTGGAAATAACAACTTCAAGACTCATATGGATACAGTCGTTGTTAAAGGAACTAGGGATGAAACTTCTACACCTACACTGTGGTTTGACAATTTAGTGCAACTTATCTTGCTGTCAACCCCGTCTTTCATGCAAGGACGACCAAGTATATAGAAATTGATTACCACTTTGTCCAAGAAAGGGTTGCAAGTAAAGAGCTTCAAGTCAATTTTATCTCCTCCAAAGACCAACTTACAGATATATTTACAAAAGGCTTAGCTTCACCAAGATTTCAATTCATTCGGGACAAGTTGAACATTCGAAAACTCCAGCTCAACTTGGGGTCAAGGATAGTTGCACCAGACTCCCTACAATCTCTCAGCTGGCTATCTCAAAAAACCAAAACAACTACTCAACACTGTCTAGTCCTCCACAAAATACTAATGTCTAATTCCGTTGTTCTGTTTAATTAAACTGACTTGTGAAATTGTATTATGTAACCCTAATTGTAAAAATATATAAATAGAGACTCTCATCTCCACAATTCTGTGTAGAACATTTACCAACCATATTCTTGGGTATTGGATATGAAATATTTCCGCTTCCAATATTTAGAAATTATTATATATATAAGGTAATTTTTATCAAGAAGAAGTCTATACAATATTTATACACATGAAACAAGCACATCAACCCTTACCCTGAAGTCATTAGGGGCTACATAAAAAGACAAAAAAAATCCCCCAAACCAAAAGTCGTATAAGGAAATTATTATGTGTATGCATGTAGAGTGCTGTTTGATTTCGATGTTTAGTCAAAAGTCGTACCAAACAACCTTCACGAGGTCTGAAGACTCTGAGCCAGCCCGTTTTTCTACACATTATACCTCCATACCATATATCGAGGTTGTACTAAAATGCCGTTGCTACCGCCATTTGCAACTAGATATCCAAAAGATTATTACAAAATCCCGTTACAAAAGCATAACACGTGTCGAGAACCCATCAAACAAATGTCTGCCTAGTTCCCTATATTGTACTGCACCAGTAATTCAATTCAAATAGTAGTACAACTGTTCTTCTGCTGAAGCCGCTGCTGCATTATCTGATCTCTCTCATTAACAAGCTGTTGCATTTCTCTCTCATGCATTATTAAATTTTCCCGGAGAGATTCTCAAGAAGAAGAAGAAGGAGCTCTACCCCCGGCCGGCATTTGTACCAGGTATGTCAAAAACATCTCCATTTTTTAGTTTTGTTTCAAGGTTTTGTCAAGGTTTTAGGGATCCGTTTGTGTAGTTGAGACCTGAAATTAGGGTTTACTTTTTTGATGATTTTGTTAAAAGAAACAAGAAAATTTGGAACCCCCATTTTAGATGGTGTGAAGAAACAAAGAGAAGAAGAAAGGGTTTTCATATTAGCCTGGAATTATTGGTTTTCTGTGTAGAATCTATGAATTGTGAAGTTTTCTTGGCTTAATTGGTAGTTTTTGGACCATTGTAGGTTGAAATTGAACTATGGCGACTGACTCACGGGAAGAATTAAGGAGACTGCAGAATGTTATTCTTAAATTATCCGCAGAAATTGGTGGTAAGAATCAAAAATTGGAATACTTTGGGGAAAAGCTGAAAGAAGGATCGACGGCACTTAGTGAAATGAAGGAGCAGACAGATCACCTAAATCAATCTTATAAGGAAGGTAAACTATCTTGTTATAGCTTGCTACTATTACATTCTTGTGATTCTTTCAGTTAACCTTTTTTATCACCTGATTTTATTACTTTTCTTGATTTTAATTCAGAAAAGATAAAAGTGAAGATGACTGTGCTTGAAAATCAAAGGTTGGAGCGAGAGATAGAAACTCAAAGGAGAGAAATCGAGCAGCAGGTTAAGGAAATCAAGAAACGTGACACCCAATTGGATTTCAAGAACAAGCAAATTCTGGTTTTAAGAATGCTACAAAATGCTCCACAAAAGGTAAACACTGTGCAAGGGAGGGATGAAGGAGTGGAAAACATGAGTAGTCGGGACATGGTTCAGCTCCAAATTGCTGCGAATGGTCTGCACCAGGCTCCACAAAAGGTGAACACTGTGCAAGGGAGGCATGAAGGAGTGCAAAACATGAGTAGTCTGGACAAGGTTCAGGTCCGAATTGATACGAATGGTCTGCACAATGAACTGGGGGAAGAGAAAGATCATGAGCTTAACCGGCAGAAGCAAACCCTTGGCGACAAAGAGCACAGGAGTTGCCATGATGTGCAGGAGGCGCACAAAGTTTCAATTGAGGTGAGAATTTTATAAATTGAATTATTCTGCACACTTTTCATCTGTTGCTCGAAAAAAGGAAGTTATGATTTTTAAAGTGATTGTGTCCTAATGTTGGGATAAGACGGTTGGAGAAACTGAATGTGAATACATTTCGAGGTACTTGCAAGTTCTCACCTACGGAACTGGAAACAAAATCTGCTGAGTTATGTCCACTATAGCAGAACAAAATACAAAATCCAGAGTGGTATGCTTTTAAGAATATCACTATGAATCAAAACCTTCATGTGACTAATCGATCAATGAAACTCGATTGTTTTACTTGTTCAGGTCCAAAATGATACGAATGGTCTGCACAATGAAGAGAAAGATTATGAGCTTAGCCAGAAGCAAACCCTTGTCGACAAACAGCACAGAAGTAACCATGATCCGCAGGAGGCACGCAAAGTTCCAATCGAGGTAAGAAGTTTATAGATTGACTTATTCTGCATGCGCCGAAAGTTTTCATCTTTTGCTCGAAAAAAGGAAGTTATGACTTTGATAGTGCAATATTCGAGGTGATTGTGCCTGATGTTGGGATAAGACGGTTGGGGAACTGAATATGAAAACATTTCGAGGTACTTGCAATCAGGAAGTTTTCACTCATGGAACTGGAAACAAAATGTGCTGAGTTATGCCCATTATAGCGGAACAAATTACAAATTTGGAGTGGTATGCTTTTAAGAATACCACTATGAATCAAAACCGTGAGTAACCGATCTACGGAACTCGTCTGTTTCACTTGTTCTCATGTGTACTTGTGTCATATCATATCCTCCTACCTCCCTACTACTATCCTTGGCAAATGGTGTATGTAATTTAATTTTTGGTTTCAAAAAAACCATCACTGAGGAGTTTGAATCATACTACCAAACCTGTGTGGTGCAGGAAATTGGAGAGGAAGATGATGAAAAATCAGTAGAGATATTAGATGATTGGCGCATTGAAGATTGCGATTTCAGTGAAGAAGAAGAATGCAATTCCTTTGAAGATACGTTCCCTCCAATTCCACCACCAGAATCTTCTGTTGATCCGTGCAACGATATGCAAACCAACAGCTCAGATATTTCCAGTGTACTCCCTGTTCCGGTGAGTTTTTTTGGTCTTATTTGGTCCTAACAATCATGACATGCGTTTAGCCCTTGATGTTCACTAATTATTTTATCCATTTCTAATCTTCAATTTCAAACCACCATCATTGAGGAGTTGTAAAATAGTACTTACCAAACCTGTGTGGTGCAGGAAGATAAAAAGGGAGATGAATGTGGCAAGGGAGATATCCAAGGCGGTGGAGGAGTAGAAACTGTAGAATGCAATGCCTTTGAAGATATGTTTCCTCCGATAGCACCACCAGAACCTTTGGTTGATCCGTGCAGTGATATGCCGAACAACTGCTTAGATTTTTCCTTTGTACTGCCTGATCCGGTGAGTTTCTTCGGACTTACTTGGTCCCAACAATCATGACATGCATTTAGCCCTTGACAATATTTCTTCTAATTTCCAATACTTTGGAATATGTTAGTCTTAAGTTACCCATCCACGTACTACACATTCAACTGATAAATGGCTTCACAATCCATGATCACCTTGTAATGAATGAAGAACTGAATTCTCACTTGTCATCTGATGCACATTTTTTTTTTTTGTTGTTACTCTTCTCAGGATTGTGACATGACTGATATGGAATGGTTATCAACCTTTGTTGACGATTCTATGTCAGCTGGAGACATCACTATGGGCATAGACTTCTCTGACAACAATAAGAACGATGACTCTGCTACAGTCCTTCAGAATAGCAGCAGCTCTTGCTCTGGTGGAATGACGATGCCTCTCAGCACTGATACTGTTGTCCTGGACTTGTATGGAGCAAGCGCCCATGATCAGCAATTTTCTGTCAACAACCCGCTCCAAATTTAGCAGCCTCTCATAAATCATGTGTCAAAAAAACAACCAAGTCCCAACTCATATATATCATTAGAATCAGAGTATTCATTAGAATCAGAGTATTTTGCGGAATCCTGTCCACCCAAAAGAACAGTTAGTAGAAGAAAAAAAAGCAGCAGCAGCAGCAGCCTGGTGTACACCTGCCAGATGAGTTCAGCTCCAAAATTCTTACTTGCTAGAAACTCTAAGCTTGATTGAACTCGAATTCACATTTTGTTGTGTTATTTTGTATGTTGTGTAAAGTTGGGGGGTGGAGGAGTTATGACTAATCAATATTTGCTGATGATCTCAGCATTTAAAACACGCATCATTCTGTGTCCAGAATGGTTTATCTGCTTTGTTGCTTAATTAACATTTCCAGAAAAATATCGTTTCGTGGACCATATCCATATTTATACCATGCTGAAATAAACTAGCATTAAGAACTGTCTAATTATCTGACTAAAAAACCTGTGCAGACAAAACATAAACCTTTTCGACAAGATTCAATTGTTCGAAATTCCATAAATCATAGACGTTTTCTTTCCAATTCATAAGTAGGAGCCAAACACTGCACAATCAACTGTCACCTGCCAGGGTTTTCTAATGCTGCTGCCTTCTTTCTAATTCATTCATAAGTAGGAGCCAAACACTGCTCAACCAACTGCTCCATGACAGGGTTTTCTAATGCTGCTGCTGTCCGTTCTTTATCATTCAGTTGTTTGTTTACTGCAATTAATCAAATACAAAATGACGCTGAGTAATGACATCAAATACTCTACTCAACAATCAGAAATAAACAGAGTGTAAGCAACACATACTTGCAGCTTCGTTGTCATGAGTTCCTGGCGCCAACCTAACATCCACCTAAAGAACTAGAGGATCAGAACAGGTGGCTTTCAAACAAAGTAATAATGCATGTCATCAAATGGATAAGCTGGACCAACAGAGCAAGATATTGACAATTTTGGAAAGGTAAGATCGTGTTCAGATAAAGCGAATACTACAATTATAAGGGTTTTGTGTCTCACCTTGTAACGAGAAGGTAGACTGCGCATAAGTTTTACTTGTAAGCAAAGTCCAATAGCTGGAGCCAAAGAGCACTGTCCTATTGTAGGAGTAAACGTGACCCTGCATCAAAATGACATAACAAGAATACTGATGTTTCAGCTGTAACTTCAACAAGCAATGTCTCCAAAGAGATCTAGGTTTAAAGGAGAAGAATCGTGCAGTCACCTGACATGGCTATGCTTATCACTTATTTCAACAGAATCCTCCGTGACAACTTGCAGTTGTTCCAAGGTATAAGGATGTTCTGGATCTTTTATATCTCTGATATGATGTAAGACTGTCAAGGAAATAAATATAACTGCTACAACGCCCACAAGAAAAATATTTTAAAAACAAAAATGGCGCCAAAACCCACTTGAAATAACCTAATTTTCTTGTATATGCACTTGAACACTTTCAACAGTATAAAAGTGAATTGGCACCTAATGGAGGCATGGTATCACATTTTCTTTAGCATATTTACCACTAAGCTTTCCATTTACTACACCAAGTAAAACAGAAAATGATTTCATCATGCTAAACTATCAAAACTTAAGGATATCAAAAACTTCTTGTTGATCGATAGGGTCAATAGCATATTCATCAACATCAGCAGGCACTACCAAGTGACGTATGCGGCGTTCTTTTCTTTCATAAACAACAGGGTTTTTGTTACTTAATTCCCGAACCATTTCTGAAGTGAAATGTAGAACCCAAAGGGTCTACTGCCTATGTACCTGAAAAACAAAAATTTGTTGTATTGTTGACATTCACAGCAATTATCAATGCAAAATGTATAAATAAAAATAGACCCGTCCAACATGCAAAAGATTTCATAGAAGAAAATTCATCCAAAAGTCTAAATTTTCAAAACTTTTGTTAGAAACTCAGGTGTTATGCAAAACTTTGATATAGGAAGCACACAAAAGTATAGAATTCATGAATAGTGGTAGAAGTTGAGCGAGAGATAAATGGGAAAATGACGGAATGCAAGGTACAGTTGTGTTCTATAGATTTATCAAATAGGGTTTCGAATCTGTATCATACCCAAAAACTATTTCTTGTACACACATTTCAGAAATCTGATAAATCTTTTGTGCAATATCTAAACCATGAATCGATGAAACAAGTCAACTGATAAAACCCTAGAAAAATTAAACACTTTCAATTTCCATATCAAGCTATCTTTTATTGGTTATAATTAGGGCTGCACACCGTAGGGTTTTTTACTAAACCAGAACCAGACACCAAAGAATAGGAAGCTTAAGATGATCTAACATACCCTTTTAGTCAGATTTTGATCGAAAATTGATAGGTTCCGACGCAATAGAACCCTAATAATAAGAGTGTTTGATTTCTTCTTATCTGGGACTGGCAATACTGATGTTGCTGCTTGTCAGAGAAAAAGAAGAAGAAGGTGGTGGAAGTGGGCGGTTCAGACTGATGGGTGGATGGAGGAAGGAGGGGGAAAAGCCACCTGCATGCAGTAGTTATTGGGGGTTAGTAATTCGGAGATTTATGGAGATCATGATTTATAAAAGGAAACATTAAGACCTTTAAAAAAATATCTTAAAAAAATCCTGGATTCTCTGCCGGGTTGGGTGTTGGGCATCATGGTTCCAGGAAAGATAGCTATCTGCCAAAGAGGAGCAACTGAGAAGAGGAGTGATGCATACATATCTGCTTTATTCGGGGGCAGAGGAAGCATGTAAGGCACTGCGCCATGAGCAAGTTTTTATTTTTGAAGTGAATGAAGCTGAAAACCTTGTTTCTGGAGATGAAACAGAATGTGGCAGCTGGTGCTCAGGCAGTTGCTTCAGCCATTACTGACAGTAACAAATCAGGGAAACGGAGGAGTTTGTCTGGGGTCTTCAACTTGATGAAGAGGCTCATAAAGCTGCAGTTGTTAAAGGTTATCCGGCGTACTTCAACTTCTGAAAGAAAGTGGAAACTGTGGACTGGTGTGGCAGGAACGTGGACAAGAAGAAGAATAAGCTGCAGGGCATTCACAGTAACAGCGAGTCAAAGGAGATTCAGATTGACAGGAAAGACGAGTTCGGCCGAATTATGACCTCAGAAGAAGCATACCAGGTTTTAAGTTAGAAGTTCCATGGGATACGCCCAGGGAAAAGGAAGGAAGAAAAACACATCAAATGATATATCAAGAAGAAATGATGCAAAGAGCTGATAAGCCCTGTCTGTCAATCGAGGGAATGAAAGAAGCTCAAGTTCGGGTGAAAACAACATACATTGTACCCAATGGGGATGTTAAACCAGGGAAGGCAAGTGATCCTAGAATTGGCTTTGCTCCTGCCAGACCTTCTTGATGGTGGCTTAACACCAACCATACTTGGAAAACACAAAGGAGTACAAGCGCAAGGCTGTCAACCTGGCAATAGAAATGGTGATTTTACTAGCATGGCCCCTCTGAAGAAGCCTAATTTTTTATTTTAAGTTTTGCTATTTTTCAGTTGGATAACTCAAAAGAAGGTATACATACCCAGCTAATATCAGTGAATTCTTTGAATATTTTACGTTTGTTGCCCATGCATCTTCATGTTCATATCGGAATCCAGTGACTAGAAGAGATCCCTCCACCTGGATAGAATAACCAAATTCATACGGGGCAATTAAAAAAAGAACCCGACATAATTGATTCTTACTATGTTACTGATAAAAGGGTCTAAACAACTAGTACCCACTTGATCAGTTTGGCTAACATGAATTTTCTGTCCACTGCAGAAGGCCTCACCACCTGAGAAGATCAATTGCGCAACACAAACAGTTAACAAAGAAATAATAAAGAAAATGAGAATGTAACATGGGATACACAAGGATGTTAGACCCAGACTGATCCAAGGACGATCTTTTGTGATGTTATCTCAAAAAAGTAAGAAACTCACATATCCTAAGCATTACAAGTCCAGAATCCTCTCAAACAAAAAGTAAACTAAGTGTAACGGACAGCAAATTTACTCCTTATGCAGTTTTTTTCTTTTCTTTATTTGAGTACTGGTTTCAATGATGGTGATTCGCTGAAAAAGCAGTATATGGAAATTATGAAAACATGCTAATGGGAGTGGATATCTCGATTAACTTAATAGAGTTCATTAACCAACGAATTGACTGATATGCATATATACATTATTCCACAATAGCTGATCCACGGGATTTAAGTACAGATGAAGCCAACCTAAAGGGTCAATGCACCATACATAATCAGAAGATGAATCTCCCCATTCACAACTCCCAAAATAGCAGTCTCACTCATTTTGTCTGTGCTGCAAATGATTCAGAAAAAAAAAGAACACGGTGGTCATTACCATGGTACTCTTCAAAAAAAAAAAAAAAAAAAAAAACGGAAAGGCATGACTGAGACATCATGATTCATTGTTTCTTATTAATAGGAGGCTAATTCACATACGCCAACAAATGTGTATATTAAAAAATAAGATATTGAATCTAAACATTATACATCTGTGGGCACATAATAATACATGTTATGCTCAGATTTCCCAATGAAAACTTCCAACTAGTTTACTTAGACGGGAAAACAATAAGTGAATAAAATGAAAGAACATTTAAAAGTGACAACTAGAGGATCAAGTAGCTATCGCCATTCAAACCAAAAGGGCTTAAGGGGTAATGGTTGAAAACTAAAACACAAGTATTAAAGACATAATGTATACTAGGCAATGCAAACCTAAAATTCAGATGATAAACCACAACAACCCGTGAACATCTTTAGGCTACAGTTTACCACCAAACCTGTGATTCACTTTGCAATGTATCTGATTTATTGCAAGGTGAAGACCACTTAAACATCAAACAATCAAGAAAGTTCAAATTCCACATTGAATTCATAAGAATCACACCCAACTTTCAAATATAATGTTGGAAAGTTCAAATTCCACATCGGGTCATAGCCTTCTTCACCCAAAGTGTTCATCTCTACTGCAAATTAGGACCAATGCAAGCATCCCCTTAGTCAGTTGAGTTCGCTAGCAACTCAATCAATCTTACTCATTTTAGTAACCAAACCCATCAGTAGAAACAACAAAAAACAACATAACAAACAATTTCAATTTGTTGACTTAAATGACCTCAATTCAGTGTTCTAAACATAACAAACAATAAAAAAAGATCCCAAATTGATAAAACTAAACAAGAAATATAGTTATAAATACATAGATTGAGCTCTACAATGCATCAAAAACGAATCTTTGTTACCTCGCCACCAATCTTTGCAGCAAATCTCAACTACTTGTAAGAATTGGTCCAGTTGAATTTTTGCAAACCCCCATGTACATAAAACTTCACATTTTGATGATGAATTTTGGGAAAATGAGTTTGGATTTTGGAGAAATATCTTAGGGAAATACTTAGTTGTTAAAGAGATTAGAGATGTGAATGAAACTGAGAAATTCTTCTTGTCTGATTCCTTTCATAGGGAAACGGTGCATGATTTTGGCAGCCTTGTATAGGATTCAGGCAGCCTTCTTTGAGCCACCCTTGACTACACGCGTCAGCTAGAGGGCACAGGCAATCGACACGGTCGACATACTTGTTCTCTATGGCGGTTAAACCCAAAAACGGTGACTCTGGTCGGTTCAATCCTCTTGATTGATGTCCTCAAGATATTTTGCATTTTTTTCTTCCACTTTCTTTCTTGGATTCTATTCTCTCTTTATAAGCTACGGCTGAGCAAGTAAATTTGTATTTTTGATCATCATAAATTAGTTTACTCGTATCCTTTAAGAACACACACGACAAGTTAGTTTGATCATCATAAATTTGTATTTTTGATCCTTAAGATTATGGCTCAAACTCAAGGTTCGTTACACAATCTTTTATGTGGCTTTCTATTTTACCATGATCTCACAATTTTTAACTGTGGTGTTCTTTCTTCTTCTTCTTTTTCGTGAATTTATAGCAGAATATCCTGCTCAGTCGTACACAGCAGCAACAGTAGAGGGACACCCACCACCTCCTGCCGGATATCCAGGTTCCGAGTGTGCAGCTAGTCAGCAACAACCGCAAGCTCACGGAGAAATTACTAACAGATCAGGCCAAGGGTTCTGGGAAGGATGGTAATTACGTTACTTCTTTTTTACTATTTTTCTCAGAAGTTATTAATTTATGTTATTTGATTTTATTTTATTTTTGGTTGAAACATTTCGCAGTTTGTCTGCCCTTTGCTGTTGTTGTGTGTTCGAGGCTTGCTTTTAATCAAGTTCATTCATATATATATATATACGGTATGATCTCGGCCGGGAGCAGCAGCCTTAGGATTCTTGTCTGAAGATTTTCAAGGGGATTTCTTTATGAAATATAAGTAATTTTTTATTTTTTACTTGGTATGATAATAGTGTCGGTAAACGTATACGAAATGTAATTCAGCTGAGCTGGTAGCACTTGGTTATTGTAATATTGATCCGTTAAATTTTCAATTTTGTGCGAGAGAAACATATCCCAAAGTATTCCTCGCTAAATTGGGCCTATCTCAATTAATTTGGGCCTACGACTACATGACAAAAAAAGTCGTTGAAAAGTAAAAAAAACACCCTTATCCAATTAATTTAAAAAATCCTTTAAAAAAATAATTTAAAAATGGGTAATTTACTCCTTGATTAATTAGTGCTAACCGGGTGATTAATTGATGTTTAATCAAATTAAACTAAAAATAATTAATTTTGATTCTTCATCAAAACGTGATTTTTTTTTTCTTTTTGAAAAACTCGTCCAGAATCGGTTTATGTTCATGTTCACATAAACCGATGGTAAGAATCAGTTTATAGTACTTAGAAAGTAGACCAATTGTAAAATTCTTGAGTTTTTCTGTGATTTTTTTCCGCCAGAATCGGTTTATGTTAATGCCTACATAAACCGATTGTAAATCTGGGCATTTCATGAAACTGTTTTGCTTATAACTTCTTCGTCCGATGTCGGAATGACCTCATTCTTTTTGCGTTTAATTCCAAATTTCATGTTCTATAACATAAAGACAAAAAATTTAAAATTTGTGCAAAAATTCAAATGTGGTTAATGAATCGGTTGATATTCATCACATCAACCCTGGAATCGGTTTATGTAGGTGTACCATATCTACCGATTTTGGAGAACATCGATAACAATCGGTTTATGTGGACCCTTAAATAATCTGATTATGGGCATAGCGGTTAAGAAACCAAAGGTTGTACAATCGGTTTATGTGGACCCTTAATTAAGTTTATTGTGAGGTGATTGATAATACTAGGTTGTTCTTCGGGAATATAAGTCCGGTTTATCAATTGGTTCCTATTCACCTTGATTTATCAAAAGACGGAACAAAAACTCTTGGGTATTTCTGTGGGAGATAGATTTATTCAATCCTATAGACTTTTCTGTGTGAGATAGATTTGTCTATCAAATCTTCGACTTTGGGTCGTAGCAACTCTTAATTGTAGGTGAAATCATCTAATGGAATCAAGTGTGTAGTATCCTGCTGGGATCAGAGACGTAAGGAGCCCAACTGTACCTTGAATCGCGTGAGATTGATTAGGTTCAACTACACCAAATCAAGTTAATTGGTAGTAGGCTAGTGTCTCGTAGCGGCTAATACAAGTGTGGTATTCAATATGGACTAGGTCCCGGGTTTTTCTACATTTGCGGTTTCCTCGTTAACAAAATTCTGGTGTCTGTGTTATTTCTTTTCCGCATTATATTTTGTTATATAATTGAAATATCACAGGTTGTGCATTAAGATCAATCAATTAGAATATCTAACCTTTGGTTGTTGATTTACATTTATTGACACTTGAACATTGGTCTTTGGTACCGTTCAAGTGACTCCTCTTATATTCAATCGGGCTCGCAGATTTCTATTTGCTGATTGCGGATTGAATTAAGAGTTAGAGATATTAAACTCTTTGATATACTTTAATCTAGATTGAGTCTGACTTTCTAGTTGATTCTCTAGATAGTGTATTGGAGTAAGTCCTCTCGTTGCGAAACGAATTGTTGGGTGTGGTTGTTAAGCCCCCGCATTTTCACTATATATCCAAGCATTAATCATGCCTTGTGCTATCACATAGGTCGTTGTAGACCTATTGTTGGTTTTCTTACTTAGTTTCGGCAATGAGATGAAAGGAAGAAGTAATCTTGCTCGTGTCAATGGTGCATCATCCAAACTCGTCATGTCATGTCATGTCATGCCTTGCGTCATTCTTTGTGATGCAAGTGGCTTATGCAACTCTCCTAACTTGCAATCTTGATTAGCTTCCTTCTATGCATGCCAATATCGTATGCCATGAAAATTGTCTCCATAGTCATGTGCTTGGGGCTTTAACTCCTAAAACCCCTTTCGCTTCAGGTCACGTGGGGGAATTCTCCAACGGTTTAGTTTACATTTTTCTGTACATACCTTTCGCGTGAAAATGGATTAAAAAACTTAAATACGATAGGCGATTTTTCTTATAGTACTTTAAAGAAACACTAATTCCATTTAGGAACAACCACTATGACACAATTGTACTATCAATTAGACTCATTCACAATTTCCGATCTAGATTCCCATATATCCCCTTACTAGATAAGAATTCTAAATCCCCAAATATAAGCGAAATCGATTTAGTTGTTTTGTAACTGTCTAACGAATAACAAATGACAAAGTTATTAATTTAATTTAGAACACGCCATCTTATAAGTTTAACCAAATTCTGTAACGGTCAAGACGATCAACTTTGATTTTGTGATCCAAACTTTGGTTTTGCCGGTGTCACTGTAGTATAATGGTAAAGTCATTAGGTGATGATACCAATGACCTGAGTTCGAAACTCGCTGCTAGGCGATTGGCGATTTTGAAGAGTTTTTGGCGTAGGTCGTGGTTTTCTTTGATCAAACCAGTTCTACCCAAATCCTTCTCTTTCGTTTCTTGTCTCATCTTCTTCCCCTCCTTCCAAGCTTTCGTTTGACACCCTAAGTTTTGGATTTGCATCTCTATTACTTCTTTAGGGTTGCGCAGCTAGGGTTTTTACATGGGTTTTTTATTAGTCATGGTAGGAACAAGAGTTTCTTCCACTTCGGACACCATACAAGATAGTGTTGATTCTTCAGAAGATGCACGCTTCCATTGCTCATTCTCTGGTTTCGATGGCTGTTCAGATAGTTTTCAAGGAAGATGTTACACCAATGGCTCATTATTAACACATCTGCGTGATAAGCATTACCCCGGTGAAGAGTGCAAAGCTATCTGCCGTAGAAGAATCAGCAACAACAGCAAAGTTTACAAAAACTGGGAAGATGTTTTGCGCCAATTGAAGATGTGGATGTGTACAAACTGTATGCGTTTACAGGTTTGGAGGAGTTCATGTAGATCACATCAAGGGGTTATAACTAGAGGTCCGTTCAATAAAGTTGATGTTGATTTTCTGATCCATAATATTCCCTGCCCTATAGATGCACCCTCCTGTGACAGTCCATCTCAAACTATTTGTGCATCTGATCCCCTGCCATATTTGAGTTGGATAATGTGCTTCGTCAACAAATCAAAACTGTGTCCAGTATACCAACTAAATGTAAGCTTTTCTTTGCTCGAACCTTCAACACGGTTATACAGAAAGTCATCCATAACCCTAAGGATACCACATTAAGGATTCAACTTCTGGTCTTCCCTGTCTGTGTACTTCATACCTACATCCCAAGGAGTAGCCAAGAGGAACAATCAGGCAATAGAAAGAAGCTACGTATAATGCAAACATCAATTCTTCCTTGTCGATGTGGTCTGATACTCAAGGGTGTATCACCTTGGTTCACCGAGTTCTAGAAGAGCATAAAGCTTGGCAGGAGCAGTTGTTGAAGATCAAGAAGAAAAAACAAGATAATCAGGATGCCAAGAACTTGCGGATTTGTCGTAAGAAGATGAACTATGGCATGTAAACAGCAGCTATCCGTACCCTAACATCTAGTGGGGCTGCTCCTGCCAATTTCGGTACTTTGGAAGAACTACGACGCAAACATCCACATGCTGCACCACCCACAAACCCCACCGAACCTCCTACTCAAGTCACAGCTTACACCTCCAAAGAGCTGGTCTTAAGTAAACTCAAGAGTTTCCCTAAGGGAACCTCATGTTGGAGGGACGTGATATGAGCTCAGCACTTGATCGATGTGTTAAGTGGCTATGCAGCTGCTTTTTCGGACGAATTGGTTACAACTATCACATGTATTGTTAACATATGGTTGGCTGGCTTATGCCCCTCGGAGCTGAGTGTTTTCATTGCTTCTGCACCACTCACACCTCTAGTCAAACCAGGTGGGGAATTACGACATATTGATGTCGGCACAATATGGAGGCGTTTGGTGTCGAAAGTTGCAGCTGCTCATATGGGAAATGAGATGGAATCTTATTTGGGGGACTATCAATTCGGTGTGGGTGTGGCTTGTGGTGGTGAGGCTATTCTCCACTCTGTCAATCGTATGTTGGAGGTTCACGGATGCTCCAATACGCATACCATGCTGCTTGTCGACTTCTCCAATGCCTTCAACTTGGTGAGCCGCACTGCTATGCTGAATGATGTTAGAAAGCAATGTCCTTCGATCTCGTATTGGGTGGAGTTTTTTTATTCAGCTCCAGCAAAGTTGTATCATATGGACAAAACTTTAGTTTCTGCGCAAGGAGTGCAACAAGGGGATCCCCTCGGACCTCTCCTGTTTGCCTTAACACTCCATCCTATTATTCACAACATTGCTAGACAGTTCCAGTTGGAACTTCAGGCTTGGTACTTGGATGACGGGACTTTGATTGATGATACGCTTATGATGGCTAAAGCCTTGGAGATAGTACAACAAGAAGGTCCGGCTCTTGGTCTACATCTTAATGTGGCTAAGATGGAGATTTATTGGCCTACAGTCGATGACAGAGGTGTGTTGTCAGGTGTTTTCAAGATGACATTAGTATACCCCCAGACGGCGTAAAGTTTTTAGGCGGACCAGTGAGTATTAATGACCATTTCTGTAGAGAGTTTGTGGTTAAAAGAGTTCAGAAAACTACAACCTTAATGGATGCTATCAAGAAACTTAAATACCCACAATGTGAGCTCCTTGTTTTACGCAATTGTACATGGGTTTCTAGGCTTTATTTCTCTATGCGTACGGCCAAACCCGCACATTTGAGTGAAGCTCAACCTTTGTTTGATGAGTTTTTGATGACATATCTTTAGCACCTAGTCACGGGAGATGGCCCAGGATTTGGTAAGATTCAACAAAGGTTAGTTACTTACCTATTCAGCATGGTGGTGCAGGTGTTTATACTATGCATGATACTATGCAATATGGCTATGTTGCATCTAGCTTGCAAACTATTTTGCAACATAATAATATCTTATGTCACTCAGATGTGTCTGGTTTTAGTCCTAGTATGGAGCATGCTATAAGTGCTTAGAATCAAGTATGTGGTATTTCTGATTCACCACTTAGTATCCATCATACCCCCCCCCCCAAATCTATGCGTTCTTTAACTTTAATTTGTCTGCACTTGATGCTTCTCTTTGTCAATGCAACAGGATTAAACATGCACAAGACTACTTGCTGGCTGTTCCAGTTGATGGTCTTAATCAGAAGATAGGTCCTAGACAATTCAGCGCGGTTATGTCTTATAGACTGGGTATAACACTTTTTGAGGAGGGAAGTACTTGTCCTAGTTGTGGTAGAGACATGGATATTTTTGGAGATCACGCTTTACATTGTATCAAGGAGGTTGGGCTTAAGTTTCGTCATGATCTTGTTCGTGACGCGATCGCTGACATGTGTTACCGTGCAGGCGTTCCAATCAGGAAGGAAGTCGATTTGGGTCTTCTTTCCAATAATGGCTTGGACTTAAGACCTGCGGACATTCTAGTTTATAACTGGATTGATGGGCGTCATGTGTGTATGGATGTGACAGGTGTCTCTCCCTTCACGGGTGATGGAGTACGTGCTTTTTCCCCAGGGTAAGCTCTCGTCAATGCTATTGATCGTAAATGTGTTAAATATCTTGAGAAATGCACAGAGCATGGGCCTGGCTTTGGAGTCCTTGCCTTCACTACCTTAGGTGAGCTCGGCGATGACACTGTCAAATTCCTAAAGAGACTTCGTAATTATATGGCTAGTAATGATGCAAATGTCAAAATTAGAGTTTTCTTTTCCACAGGTTAGGTATTGTCATTCAAAAAGCGATCGGGGCTCGGCTTGTTGCTAGACTCCCTTTCAATTTCTTGCCACTTGATAATGTATTTGACAGTTTTATATGATTCATATAAGCCTGCAATGGCATCTTTAAAAAAAAAAAACTTTAATTTGAAACTTTTTGGCGACCTAAACATCACTTTTTTATGACTAAAGTCAAAATATCCAAATAAACAAAGAACCATTTATAAGCATTAAAAAAGACTGAAAAAAAAAATGTTAAAGAAAAAATTTAGCCATCCTCTTGAAGTTTCTACAAGACCCATTTCCTTTCAAAAGAAAAAAAGGGAAAAGAAAAAAACTCAAAACAATACCCACTATACCCCTATCAAAAGTCTTAAGGAGATCAATTTTGCATATAATACTTGGAGGAGCATTAAATGTTAATAATGTCATTCATGGGCCTGACAAATTGAAAACCGGCTTGGATTATAAGGTTGCTCGGGCTTCTAAACTTCACACATATAGAAGTGTTGTAAGACTATTTTCAAAAGATTACATGATCAGCTACCAGGATCTTTGACAGGCCAATCAGGCGTCCCCGGTTAATTTGAGGTCGGTAGAAAGATATCTAAAACACGTTTGTCTAATGACTAATCAAGGGCTAATTAACCAAAAAACTGAATGACTAATACATCTTAATCCATTCAAGTTACCACATCGTCATAATTTCTTAAATGTCAAATGCAAGAGTCAGCTAAATTCATCATGGTTCCTCAAACACTAGTATATTATATTAGCAAATGGTGTATGAGCTTCTCACTCTGATTAGTTTCGTAGTATTACAGGTTTTGTTTTTCTTAATTAATTAATCAATGACTAATCAATAATCATAATTAGAAAAAGGATATACGCTAATTAATCTAATGGCATTATTATTATCAGTAATTAATTAAGCACTAAAACTACCATTGATTTGCTTAATTTAATGGTGGTTAGATAATTGGGTCCTAATAACGACCTATTAGCATTATCTCTAACAATAGGGAAGAGTGAAGACTAGTTATAGAGACAAACATCGGCCCCTCAATTAAAGGAGCCAATGTCCCTATTCTAAAAGGTCTCTTCCTTGGAATTGAGGAGGTCCTGCTTTCATTTTTAGAGGAACAGAAGTACCAAAGGCTGTACTGCTCTTTATTACTATTGAGGAAGTGGAAGGTTCCTTAAATTTGATCATGTCATGTGAAATCAGATTGGGGGTTCGATCTTCTGTTCCCACGGGAAGAATCAAAAGCAATCCGGTCCAATCCAACTGTTGTTGTAAAGATAGATAAAACAGAATCAGATACTTGCATGCCGGCCTTCTTTCCTGAATTTTTATGTCATGCAATGAGAAAAAGCAGTAGAAGAACGAATATGACGTTCCATCTAAATTTCAACAGTAAAGAAAGAAAGAAAGAAAGAAAGAAAGAAAAGATAAACAACAACAGCCCACTTATAATTATTCGAGTCTAAAGTTAGGACATCACACATTTATCTTTTTCCATGTTTCCTCTCTTTCAACGCATTCATTTCCGCAGCTATATCATCTTGTTAGCTAAAATAAAATGGAAATTTTCTACGTGTCAAATGCGCACAAGTTTGCACTCCAGTAAAGCCAGGCAAACCGGCAATGTAAACACGTATGTCAACAACTCAAAACAAAACATTACACGAAACGAATTAAATAACCTGGCGAGATCGGGTATACCCAAACTAATTGGGATATACCCAATGAGACAAAATAGGGTCATTTTGAAGTAAAAGAGGTCACCCCTTAACCAAATATTTTCAAAATGGCAAAATTGTCCTCGTTTAATTAACCCTAAAATTTTGATTAGATTAATTAATTAAGTTTAACTTGATTGAATAGATTAAAACTTATGAATTTTAAGTTATGAAATTTTGTTTTTGACTCGAACTTTTGTGGGATGATTTTTGATGATTTTTTTTTTTTTTGAGAATATCTCTTGCAACGAAAATGAAGCACACAACCGAAATACTTCTAAAAAGGGATTGTGAATTTGTTATATGAAATCATACTCAAAATCAAAGAATAAATCAACACTTTCAGCTGAAAGTATGAAAAGCCCCGCAGGTCGACTAATGAAGATCATGCTTAGGCCAAAAGTGGCCTAGGCATGATCTTCATCGTCGACCTTTGCCGACTTTTGTTTTTTGACATACAGAGATGACATAAAAATTTTATCGGCCCGGCAAGGTATTCAAAAATACCCTTCCTAGCTTGTTTTTGGCCAAGGTATTCAAAAATACCCTTCCTACGTATTTGGCCTAAAGGTATTCAAAAAATACCCTCACGGCTATTGAAAAAATTTACAAATGGGCCGCCATGGTCGTTATGAAAAGCTCGGCAAGATATGCATGTTACGACCTTGCCGCCAAAAAAAACACGTAAATCATAATTTTCGATTTCTAACCTAATATAACAATCAAATCACACAACACAATGATGGGTTTGAGTTTAAACATCATTTATAGTCTTCTTTTCATTTGTTAGAGTCAACAATTTTTTTGGAAAATCAAAGTTGAAGATTTTTATATGGCTTTGGTTGATGGAAGATGAAGATGAAGAAGAAGAGAAGATTAAGAGTTGGTTAGTTTTTTAATTTTAGGGTTAATGAAATTAAGAAATGAGTTTATTTTTAAAATTTAATTAGTTCAAGGGTATTAAAGTAAAATCACACTTTTTAATAATGACACACCATGTCCCCTTGAAATTGGGTATACCCCAATTAGTTTGGGTATACCCCAATCTCGCCAGGTTAAATAAACAAGGGTTTGCTGTCCCAGAATTTGTCTCACCATCCCCCTTTGTTTAATTTTACGGTTTTTTTAATGAAAACACTTAGGCCTTGTTTGGTAATTTATGATTATCTATTTATGATTATAGATAATCGTAAATTGATAAATGCTTTTGATATAATTATTTTAAAAATAAATTTTTCCAAACCTTTTTTTCAGATAATTGATTATCTTAAAATGATGATCTCATAAAGGAGAGGAAAAAACAATGATCTAGGATATTTTTTTAGTCTTATGTTGTTTTTTTGTCTCTCTTTTGATAGTTTAGAGAAAAATAAGAAGAAAAAATTCAATTTGAGTTCCTTAGAAAAAAATAATTTATTATAATAAATTTTCAAAACAACTTTTTCCTGTTTATGGAAATAATGGATTTTTTCAATTATGATTAAAATAAGTAATTATTATAATGATTACCAAACGCATATAGAATCCATTATAATATGCATAATGGATTATAAGCTGATAATCCATTAAAATTAAAATAATGGTTACCAAACAGCCCCTTAATAGGGATGAGGGGAATTTTCGTCTGGTCTTTTGTCTACGCGGTTTTACCGTATTTCGCATTTTTCCTTCCCTTGGAAGTATCAATTTCTTTGTTTCTTTATATAACAGGCCAGGCCTTGGTTAAAGTATTACATGTACAACCACTCCAATATCATCAATCAAATCAAACTTATAAAAGCTTAACCCTTTTACTTAACAGTCTATACCCACCCACCCTTCTTATCCTTGAAGAACAACAACAAGTTTGATCATAAATTTGAGTTTCTCTTCTTCTGTTCTGCTAGCTACTATTCATCTATTTTTGTTCTCTACTAATCTGTTCTGTTGAACATAATAAGATGGCTCAAGCTCAAGGTTGGTCTTTATTTCTTTTCTGTCTCTCAGTTTAACCATCATCATATCATAGTTTTTAAGCTAAAGTTTTGTTTAAGTATGATTAGTTGTAAGTATGGTGGTTTTTAGACTAATTTCTTGTTGTTTAATTTGATGGTAATATATATATAGGTGCATACCCTCCTCAATCTTACCCACCAGCGCCAGCTGTAGAGGGATACCCACCACCTGGTGCCTACGCCGCACCACCTCCGGCCGGATATCCAGGCGCTGAGTATGCCGGTGGTCAGCAACAATCTCAAGCACCCGGAGCAACCACTAACAGAGGTGATGACAAGGGTGACGGATTCTGGAAAGGGTGGTAAGTGATCACTTTTTATTGCTTTGTCCTAATCCATAATATATGAGTATTACCTAATTAATCAGCTACTAATCTTTTTAGTATTAGTCAAGTTTACTAATTAATTTTGGTTGAAATTGCAGTTGTGCTGCCCTTTGCTGTTGTTGTGTGTTGGATGCTTGCTTTTAATCAAGGGATTTCCTCCTCCTACCACCTGCAACGTCTTCATATTGATTGCTTTTCATGAGATTGTGGAGTGGTTATATTGTCTTAGTTTTCTTTATTTCTAGAAAGATAGATACATCCATATTCTATCCTTGGATGTTGAATATTTGCTTCGTTTTTGCCACGCAATACATTTTCGTTTCGTTTCGTTTCGTGTGTAATTAAAGATTGGATCGGAACTTGTTCCTCTTACTTATATAGATTAATTTTATCTTAATTTCGTTGAATTTAATCTAGCCATTATCTAAAGACTGGAAAAATTAACAGTGTACACACATTTGCCATCAGAAAAGAAAAAAAAGACCGACTGATAGTACAATGGTACTTGGAAAGCCATTTCATTGCAAGGTGATTAGAGAGAAAATATGGTAATGGCATTTTCAATAATGAAGCTGCATTCTGTTAACTTCCATTAATTCATGATGATTTGATATGATGTTGGTTTTGGTGGTTGGACATATGTTTATTTAGCCACCACCTACTATTCAACACTTTCCAGATAGTGGGGGTCGGTAGGATAGTTTGACTTTGACCTGAATTTTGCTCCTATCCTAGCTAGCTTAGCTACAAGGAACTTATATCCATACAATACAACTTGATGTATTCGTTGGGATTATCCGGACGGAACCAGCTGCCGGCAAGTGAAAGTGCCTGCTGTCAGAGTTAGAACGTGACTACACGAGAAAGCTACTGGCAAAATCTATCCAAGGTCATTGTGCCACCAGCAGCCCATATATTTGTCCATGTTTGTAAAAATAAATGGTAGTAAATCTGATTTACCCGTTTTTTCAACGGATATCTCTTAATTAAGAATCGGAGAAATAATGATCACATCCAAATTAAAAATAATTATTGATGTTTGTGTTTTGACTAACTGAACCAACTTCCAACAGCAAGATCACCCGTTCCCTGTAGTCAACAAGGTGGCTAGCTTTAACCTCCCATTTCTCCATCATCATCATCCGATCCAATCCATCGACTTTTCCTTGGTCATCTGATTGGACCACCTGGCCCATTACTCGCTGTCTTTTCTATTATTAGTCGAACAATAAACACACACTTTCATATATACTTATCGCTTTAGAATAAATCCACTTGTAAATGAAAAAAAAAGCGAAACAGAATCAGATACTCTCATTATTACTTAATTAAAATGGACTAGGATGATTCTGCACAGACCGCAATTTGAAACCAGATAAAAACCGCTAGACACAGAATTTGTGAGCCCCGCCCACCCTAAAGCAATAAGGATTCTCATTATTGGGTTTATGTGTTTGGCGGTTTTTTCTCACGGTTTTTTCAGTAGTTTGTTAAGAATTTTTGAATGGACTAATACAACAATGACAAAAGAGATTAAATAAAATCAACAATCCTATACATTTTATAATAGGAAGTTAAGCATATACTCGTATGTGTTGTCATAATAAGTAGTCGACAATTATGGAGTCGAGAGTTAGGTCACCCGTCTCTCTATGTGATGTCACGTGATACATTTCTCACGCCTAACCCAAACAATATATTCAGCCCCCTATCCTCTCTTATTTTATTTATTTTTTTAATCTACAGTGTGATTCAGAAGGTAAGACTAGAGATTTCGAACAGTTAATCTACAATCGGCAAATGAAATGAAAACTCAGCACATGACTTGTACTCTCTTGAAGAGTAATTCCGTTTAGAGATAAAAGAAAGAAAAATGATCCTGAACTTTTAGTGCGCCGAATGCTCTCATGATTCCGGCATATTTACATGTGTTGGTAGGGTAGTTTAATGTGTCACCAGGCCTGGTGACACATTTACATGAATCCATATAATAATATCCGGAAACCAAAAGCACCTTTGGATCATCAGATTAGATCATGACAAAGCAATTGGTGGTAGGCCTGGTGACTCATTTTGCAACCATCAGCTCATATATATTTGACCTTAGACCATATGCGTATGATTCACGGGTAAGTGTTTTCAACGGAGATATTATTTCAAGATTTAAAAAACCAAAGAAAAATCAACGGCAATGCTATTCAACGAGCTTTAATGCTCCCCACTCTCCTCCCTTACGAGGTGTCGGCCTATGTGGCACTAAAGGAAGTGAAGAAAGTTTAAACACGTAAGACAATGGTTTAACTGAAAAATTGACGGGAAATTAAAATGCATTTTGAATTTTGAAATACATAATTTAATTTTGAAGAAGATGAAATTAGCTAAAGAAGAAGAAAAGATGCGTATGATTGAAATTGAATAAAAAATTCAAATGTTGAAAATAAGGTTAGTGATTCCTATACAAAAACTACTTTTTTTTTTTTTTTTTTTTTATCAGCCACTTTGAAAATTTCTTTGAGGTGAATCTGATATGATTTTGGGGGTTTTAGGATTTGATGTTAATGAAATGTGTTGGGTTTAAATACCGATGCTTTCTATTGATATAAAGACATTTTGGGTTTAAAAATATGGTAGCTAGACATGCCTAAGACTCTTGTTTGCAGAAAGTCTCACTTACTAGATGTTGTTTACGAAATTCTTGTTGTTGATGCAGGAGGGAATCCCTACAAAGTCGGACTCCATTGATAATGATGATGTTAAACCTAATATAAAGCCAGATGTTGGTATGGAGTTTAAAAGCATAAATGATGCATGAGAGTTTTATAAAACATTTGGAAAACAAGCTGGGTTTCCAGTAATGAAAAGCACACTTAAGCATTTGGAAAACAAACTATCATTTGCACAAATTATGAAGTCACCTATATTTTGGTAATCATGCAGCTGGAGCGTGTTTTATCTCACGTATATTTTTTAAAATTGATGTTTCACTAATTAACTGCCAAGACCAAGACCAAGACCAAGAGAAGGCAGCTGTTGGCTTGTTGTCGTAACTAAAAAGAATTAAAAGATGGCGAGTTAAGCAAGAAAGTGACTGCCATTCCTCGCTCTCCTTCATTCAACAATCGACTTTTAAAGCCACCTGGTCCATAACCTCCTTAATATATCTAGTTCTTGAAGTTGAAAGGGCAATTTTCCCAACAGGTTTGTGTGTAAAAGTTGCTTGGTTTTTTCATTTTTCACTCTCTTTAATCCATTACTATTATACTTATCGCTTTAGAATATTACTCCCTCCAAAATAATCAACGGGCGGCCGGCCCACTTGGAAAAGAAAAAGATTAGAGAGAAACAGAATCAGATACTCTTTCATTTTTCTTAATTAAAATTCACTAATACGACAATTATTATTCGGAGTCCAAATTAAGTTAGTTCACCCGTCTCTCTATGTGATGTCACATGATGATACCTTTGTCACGCCTAACCAATCAATATCTTACAATTCCAGAAAGTACTAGATTTCCGGCACCGAGCAAATGACAAATGAAATGAAAACTTGTACTCATTCGGCTGCAAGCAATTCCATTTAGAGATAGAAAAATCCCAAACTTTTAGTGCGCCGAATGCATTCATGATTCCGGCATATTTACATGTGCTTGTGACACTCACTCGGAAACAAAAATGAATTCAATACTATAAAAACAGCCATCTCTGCTGTCCGAAAATTCCTCTGGAGCGGCCTAAAGTCTAGAATACTAAATTTGGGTCGGGGGAGTTTCCACTTGGTTTCCGTCACCGTCTATATGACGGCCTAATCCTTGAACGCGTTTTGAGAGGCAGGTTGAATTGATTTCTCCTCCTTACCTCATTTTGTTTTTCCTTACTTCCCTTGTAAGTATCTATGTTTCTATAAGTATGCAAGGCCTTAGTTTGTAAACTATTATTCAATTCAATTTCTGTCTGATCAGTAACAACAACAATTTTTATTATAAAACCAGCTAATCCATCCTCACCTTAATATCTCCTCAACAACAACTACATCACTTTGTATTTTCCTTCTTCTTCTTTGTTATTATCATCTTCAGCGACTATCTTGCTCATTAATTGAAAGATCATGGCTCAATCTCAAGGTTTGTTTCTTCTCCATCTCGATTTCTTATCATCATCATAGTACTAATTACTTAGAAGAACAAAATTTTAGTATGATTAGTATTACAATTTCAGTTTTTCATTTACAGTCCGGTGGTTTTTTTTTCCTTTTTTTGGTTAATTCCTCCTCCCTTGCTAATACTTGTTTTTCGTTTTGTTTTCTTGAATTTATAGCTGCATACCCTCCCCAATCATACCCACCAGCACCAGCTGTAGAAGGATACCCACCACCTGGCGCTTTTGTTGCACCACCACCTGTCGGATATCAGTATGCCGGTCAACAACAATCTCAAGCTCCCGGAGCAACCACTGACAGAGGCGATGGATTCTTGAAAGGATGGTAAGTTGAAGTCACACTTCTAATCATCAATTTTACCTATCAACTAATCTTTTAATTTAGTAAATTTTACTAATGAATCTTTCTTTTTTATGGTTGAAAATTGCAGTTGTGCTGCTATTTGCTGCTGTTGCGTCTTGGATGCTTGCTTCTGATCAGATTCTTCCCGATCATCACTGGATGCTGATTTTACTTTGTTTTTTTTTAAGTACACTTTATTCTTATGCTGGGATATACTAGTATTTCCTTTTTCATTGTAATTATTATAGAGAGATTGTTTTTATGATACCAGTCTGATTGATTGATTTCTTTTTATTTTGCATTGTCATCTTTATATGTTTTTTCCGGCCAATTGGAGCTATCTCTGATGATCCAAAACACAGAAAATAAATAAAAACAAATTCATTATATTTTGCTGCAAATTTTATTACAAGATCGATCAATGTGAAAACAAGATAGAAAAATTACACGCCAATCAAAGAGTCACACCAGGAACCTTGCAAGATCCATGACCTATTATAGAAGACCACAGTAAATTAGTAATAAACAAAATTATACCAACGGTTAAAAAACGATGAGATTATAAAATGGAATACTTACTGGGATCTCTAGAAGTTTGGATTGCAAGCCCATTAAAGGAACAAGAAGCACCACTACTCCTCAACTGTGACCAAAACGAACTGAAAGCAAAATTTGCATGCGAAACTACTGAAATGGGCTGATAACATTCTCTCCCAGGATGGATGAGATCACAAGTTCCATTACCCTGTCCACATGCATATGTTATGGCAGACACCAATTCATTAGTCAAATTCCTTGCTTCATTTGCAACAACACACCAAATCTTACCCTCGTACGGTGCATTATTGTTCCCCTTTGGCAATGCTTGGTACTCGGATTGTTGTCTACTCCCGGTCAAGTCGATTTCGTAGATTGGTTTGCCATCTGGATACATAATTCCCCAGTTTCTTTCTGTGGCCGGTCCTGTTTTCTGATTCTCATTGAACAAGGAGAAGATGAATGTGGGAATGCCCCAAGTTGGTCGTGCAGGAGTGCCAATATCACTTCTAGTGCCTATTATCCGTTCGACGAGATTCCGGTTGTATGTTGCGGCATTGTAGATGTTAGCTCCGATTTGATCAATATCACCGGCAGACGGCCAACCAGTTTCAGCTATGTACAAACGGACATTTCTGAACCCCAACTTGGTCATTGCAAAGACTACCGAGTCGAGCATCTGGTCGAGGAGATTGGTGTAGGATAAACCACTAACGGGATCGACGTACGTAAAATTGTTATCGTTCAAAAGCGCATAATCTAAGTTAATATCTCTAGGATTTTCAGACCAAGGGAAATACGGGTACACATCAAGAAAAAAGAAGGATTTAGTCCGGTTCAAGAATTGCAACAGTGGTTTCATAACAGGAACGGTTACATCCGACCGAAACGTCCCGCTAGAAGGAGGGAATGAGGATTCAATTGCATCCATGGCCAATGGAGTACCAATCTTGATCTTCAAAAGATCATACTTCTTCAAAGATCGTCTGAGATTTTTCATCGCAGGAACAAGATCAAACCAGAGCTGTCGATCTTGGTCAGTGCTGTAACTTAGAATCTCATTTCCAACTAGCAAGAACCGAATCATGGTTTTGGGATAGTAAGGAATGATGTTGTGCTGAACCCATAGATCGGAATAATCTTGGTTTGCAGAAATGGGTGAGATTTCCTCGTTTGGGATCATGATTGATACTTGAATGTTAGAACCGGATAGGAGTTGGAGGATTTCTGGGTTTGCATCATAGAGTTTTACTCTACTTGCATTAATGGATTGGATCAGTTGAATTGAAGCTTCAGGTGATGGGAGATTGTTGCCTAGTCTGCCGTAAGCTATGCCGATTTTATTCGACTTTGCATCTGTTCAAAAACATAAGTTGGGGTTAGAAACAAGTTCAATTATAAAGAGACTTAAGCAAAATTGACTTACTTGAGATAGACAAGAATGATAAGAGAAATAGAGCTACAAGAAACCCCTCCATTGCCATTGCCGTTTTTCTGTGTTCCATACTTGCTTTTGGTGGCCTTTGTGTGTTTCAGTGTAAATATTTGTGAGACAGTGAAATGGGGTTGGTTTTAAAGAAGATGTAAAGAGATTAGAGGGAAAAACGCAAAGAGTGAGAAGAGGAAAAAGAAAGTCAGAGGTTAAAATAATGGATCATGAAAGGTTTGAAGGTTGAACTACTTGCAGATAAATATCCATCCAATAGAATAAATGAATTCCTGTTTTGAAAATTTTAAATTAGATGGGTTTTATTTAAATTTGTAGTTTATTAGTGATCAAGATGGGGAAATCTTTGTTAACTGAATAACAAAAAAGGTT
Organism: Papaver armeniacum; assembly: GCA_023531295.1. NCBI lineage: Eukaryota > Viridiplantae > Streptophyta > Magnoliopsida > Ranunculales > Papaveraceae > Papaver > Papaver armeniacum. Next base: position 9,533 of record JAJJWW010010568.1, on the reverse strand, counting down.
GTTAGTTCAACTGTATATTGGTCTTGGCGCTAAATTAAGCTGCAGTATTGATGGTTTTAAGAGAATTGGTTGGTTAAAATGCTATCTAATTAAACTGGTCATTGATGATAATCTCTATATGACGGAGGATTATCTTATCTCTATATGATCAATTGGTCATTAAGTAGAAAACATGCCGGCACATATAGTCCTACGAAAAAAAAAAACGGCCTAGAGAAATATCTGTAGCTGTTTGTGGAATATAGATGTCAGCACAGTCTAATTCAGCACATAAAAATCATCATTAAAACACATGTACTTAAATTTTCAAATGATTGACTAAGAGCTCCCTTCAGAAATCAGATACACACATTCATAAGAGCTAACTGAGTACTATATAGTCCTTTTCAGTTTAGTCATCCTTCCTCTTCTTCTTGTGCTTACTATTGTTGTTATTCTGAAAAGGACCCCAATAAGTGCCACGAACAATTTCAACGAATAATGGTAACTGCAGATACGCAAAAGAGATAGGAGGAATACAACTAAACAACCCTATAGGAATTGGAGCCCATGGAAATCTATCTCCAAGCACAATAGACAGTGATGCACCAAAAGCAACCAATATGGTGGCCATAGATACGAAGAGAGTTGCAAGACCTACGATCATTTTTCGTGGTAGAGATATCAAAAAGTCCTCTTCCCCATATCGAGAAGTATAAATGGCTAAGAAGATGAGTACTGATGTTATGGAAGAGAATAAAGATAAGGCATCTGCTGTAGCAAAGATGGCGAATGAGGTGCTTTCCAAGAAAATAGGAGTTCCATTCTTGCTGCTACTGCCGTCGCTAATGTTACCACCTGGAACCGTAAAAGCCGCTGCAAATGCTACGGTAGCAATGAGGGCAGCCACAACCATACATGATCCAGATGTATCCTTCATATATTTCTCTCCTTTCTCTATCAAGTCCTTGTGTTCTGTTGTAAATATATCTTCAGCTGTTTCTCCTTTATTATTTTTCTTTAAAACTTTATACTCTTCTGCTACAATACTCTGGACACCCTATTGCCAAAAAAAAAAAAAAAAAACGAAGTAAAATCGACAAAATAATATTTTTTTTCACCAACATATATGTGAAAGTAGATGGTAATAATTTCACAGCTACCTTAAACCACTGCAATTCTCGTTGCATCTGGAGAACTGCACCAGTGATCGAGTTAAGTTGATATGAAGGTGCTAGGTGTGCAGCGTAATGCAAGAGTGTGTTACCCTTTTCATCTTTCATGTTAATAATATCTAAATTTTCTTTGTTACTGGTCTTGATTATGAGATTAAAAGCCATTTCATTTCGTTCAACAACAGCCATTTGTAGCAGGGATAATTTCCCACCGAAATCTCCCCAAACCAGGTTAGGAAATCTTGTGATACACTCCTCTACAACCTCTATGGTTCCATGCTTCATAGCTGTCTTTATGATTTTGGGAGCGTCCTGGAAATATGAAAGCACCTCCGATGGGGGCATTGTTTTGTGGAGTTGGGTAAACATTTCTTTAACCAATTGATGTGCTTGTTTGTGCATCAACTTCCTTTTGTATAAGTACTGCTTGTTATAAAACACTGAAACAACGATAAAAAATCAGTAAGCCACCATAAAAATCAATAACTTATTATGATACGAATATCTGAGGGAAATAAACCTGGTGTAATGACTGAGAGGGTCATGGACATTATCCATTTAACACTTGTGATTAAGGAAATGTTTGTGCTCTTCCAAGTATTGGGTTCAATGATTTTGTTGCTCTCTAAAGCGTTCTCTTCATCTGATCCTTGGATGTTAGTTTTCTGTGAATCTCTGTCCACGCAAATTGCTATATCGGAATAAAATTTGAGAGCATTAGTACGTATTTAGATATATAGATGTTGGAGATTATAAGAATATACATGACCAATTATTAACTAACATGAATAAATGTAGTCATTCCACCAATTCAGCTTAAAACCACTTCGAAATGCAAGTCGTTTCTGAGCCATCGCCTCTAATCCGCATATATCCCCTTCTCGGTATCTCATTGTAACCAACTCTGGATACCTCCTGACAATGGACCTTGCCGTGTCTATAAACAAGAAAATACATGCATTGGATCAATGATCACATACTGTATGTATATATGTTATTACTAGTTGAGAAATTTTTTAATTACTCACCGTACAAATTGGCAGCAATTGCACCGCATAATATCCTGGCACCATTACGACCTAAGAATGGACTTGGCTTCACATGTCTAGTTACAGAGAAAAGATACTTAACCGTCTCCTTTTTCCCAACTTCAGCAGTAGATTCAATCGCAACTTGGAGTGGTACCTTTCCTTGCCTATCGCGCACTTGTGTTAATCTGGGGTACTTGGTTGCTAAAATTTTAACAGCTTCAATGAATCCATCGTAAGCAGCATAATGAATTGCTGTATCTTCCCTCTCTCCTTTTTTGTACTTGAGTGCTTCTGGTGGCATAAGATTTAGAATCTCCTTTACAGACACCAATTGGGAACGGAGTACAGCTAAATGAAGTGCTTCTCTCCATTCATCATCACTGATCATCTCATCTTCTGAATGTTTTTTCAAAAAGTCTCTACACTTTTTCCAGTCACCGGATCGTGCTGCCTTGTATAGCGCCATGGCTCCAAAAGTTTCGGTTCTCACTTCACCACCACAAAAAGGAATATCAATTAAATAACACAAAATCAACGATATTAGCATTTTTTTTGTTTTTCTATATCAAAGTAAAATATGTACAGAGAGAGTCATCGGATCCATAGAAAAACAAAAATTATTTAACGAGGAGGCGCATACCAGAATAATTATCAGATGACTGTTGATCATTGTTTTCATCTTCAACGGGCACCTCCGGGATCTCTTCTTCATCATCGTCATCATCATTCTCACCAGGATAAATATTATTACCATCATCACTAATATATCTGTGGGGAACATCTTCTTCTAAAAGTCTAATATTATTACCTTTGGCATCATTATTTTTCACAGCAGTACTACTGCTACTTCTTAAAGTCTCCAACATTTCTTGTTGAGCTACAAGTAGGTTGAAAATCATGGTTTCGAGCCTCTTGAACATATCTTCTTGTGATTTAATAAGCCTATCGAACATGATTTCCTGGTGAGACTGATGATCACCTGATCCACTAGCAGTAGACATGGTGGCTCAATTACTACCTAGAGGAAACTTAAAATTTTTGAGAAAGGATAGAAATGAGAGAGCCAGAGAAGCACTGAAAATCAATGGTCATGCCAAGACTGTTTTATATTATACTTTTTTTTTTGTGTCGTCATAATGCAGCGTTTACTTTGAATTTTATTCCATATCTTTTCAAATCAGTGTTTTATGATTCTTTTCCCATGTGGCCCCATATGCCAGCACGTTCAACCTTCATTAGGATTTAGGACAGGTAACGCTGAGATGTCTTGTCTGGTTAATCAAGTCAACTCCATTGCTGGTAGACATAAGCTACTTACTACAAACGTGGTTACAACGTGAACCATGAATTCCCCAGTTACTTCAGCATTCATTAAAGCTCTAGAGAAAAAGTCCATAACAATGATAAATAGGTAGGGAGATAAGGGTCCCCTTGCCTCAGACCCCTTTGAGGGTTGAAAGTATCACCAGGGGAACCATTTAACAAAATAGAAGTGCTAACTGTGGACAGGCATTGATTAACCATGCCACAAAAGTCGTCACAAAATCCTAATCTAGAAGGAACATTCAATAAGAAGCCCCACATAAATGAAAACCTCAATAAAACATGAAAAACGCAGATAGATCTTGGTAAATCAACAACCCAACCTCACGACCCGAACTGATTGAACATACAGACGGATCGTGCTTGTTGAAATCATACTAGCCATTCCAACGTCCTCTCCTTCACATAACAGTGTGTTGACCCCAGGGTCATACTATAGATTGCATAAATCATAATAGTATAGAGAGTTTTCATCTTTAGTTTCTCACAGGTGAAACTAAAGGTTTCTTTCACAAAAGTGAAAAAGCATGAACTAGTGAACCCTTAGAAAAAATAATTGATTATAATAAATTTTCAAAACAACTTTTTCTAATTATTTATGGAAATAATGGATTTTTTCAATTATGATTAAAATAAGCAATTATTATAATGATTATCAAACGATATAGAATCCATTATAATCGTGATAATGGATTATAAACCATCTTCCATAATCCATTAAAATAATGGTTACCAAACAACCCCGTAGTTCAGCAATTGGTTTTACATTTTCTATTTATCTTTTAATGGGTATCGATTTGGTGAAATGTGATATTAGAGCATCCACAGTGGGAGACCAAGACTAAAATTTTGGTCCAAAAACCGATTTGGTGAAATGTGATATTAGAGCAAAGGGGAGACCAAGATTAAAATTTTGGTCCAAAACCGTATACAAAAGTGGAGAAGGAGTAAAGATCAAAGACTGTGAGTAAAACCAAACCAAATTTGGTCTTTAGTTTGGGTTTAGCTCTGTAATTTAAAGTTGTGTTTGAACGGCGTAATTTATAGTTACGCCCGATGGTGGGGCGTAAGTTTATATCGCAATGATGGTGGGGGCGTAACTTTAAAAAAAAAAAATTGGGGTGCAACTTTAAAGTTCGCCTCGATTGGCACCCAACTTTAAAGTTGCGCCCGATGAAATTTTTTTGGTTTTTAGTCCTGCCCGTAGCGTCACAGTACGGAGTAAACCAACTTTTTTGGTTTTTTTTAGTTTTTGGTCTTTTTTAAGTTGAAGTTGCTCTTAGCAACCTGTGTATCATTATTCGTAGTTTGACTTTGATTCCTTCGCATGTCCACCTGTTAACACGTTTGTAGGTACGAGGTGCCTAGTGATGTACCTACCAGTAACTCTTTATAAAATAAATTAGAGATGAGCTCATTGTTGTTGTACCTAAAGGATCCACTATATACGTTTCGGGGTCACTTTTCATTCAGTTTCATCTCATTCTCTGGACTAAAGAGAATTCTCTCTCTAAATCAAGTCCCCTAGGACATTCTATTAACCACCTGGATTAAATGACACATGGCTAAGGGAACTACGGGAGGAGACGCCAATGGGTCTGTTTAAGACCAAAAGAATTGAAAGAAATCAAGCTTTCCTCCTATGGGTGAAGAATTATTATTGTTTTACAGGCTCACATGACCTGGGATATCAGTTTTCTCAGTTTGACTTTGATTCTATCCCATGCGGCCATCTCTTAGCACGTCTATCAACTTCCCACGCATATGGGCATCTGAACTGTCATACTAAACACTAAAAGATCTTATTTAGTTTCAAACTACTAAAAGATTACAACTTGCTACATAGTGCAAATTCATTAAATCACTCATTTAACCTACTTACCAAGTCTCATAATAAAATCCTTCTCATTAACAAAAAGAGTAACCAATCCATGTGATGATAAGGGTGGCCTGACAGATGACACATTTGGACAACTAGACGGTTTTTCCACTGCCAACTTACCACACCTCAATCCTAGCACATACCCAGGCAGGCACCGCCCTTATTTGAAAAGGTTAGCAAGGTAATATAGCAAATTATTAGAATACAGTGTGAACTAGAGTATTTGAACCTTGTCAAATACAAAATTGAGGCACTGAGTGCCAGAAACTAACCAGTATAACTGTGCATTAGACGCTTACATCCATTCACCCAAAAATGTGAAGTCAGTCAGAAAGTCTACAGAAGAACAATGTTTCAGATCACATCACCACCGAGAGCCATAATCCTTGTAAACAAAGACCGAGTTTGATCACTTCTACAGACTGTACAGAAATTGACTTTTCATACTTAGAGAACAGACTACAGAAATTTGATTAGTCAAACTGAGGCAACTAACAAAGTATAACCTGATGCTAACCAACATTTATAGGCAAGTATTTCTCAACTTAATATAAACAATCAAAGACATATCTATTCACAGTACCTTAGGGCACTAGGAAGTTCAGAGGATATAAAGTTTAAGGCCCATTAAAAGGAATGTGCATACAGAAAACAAGTCAGTTTACAAGCCCAACATAAAGTGATGTTTTGGATGATCATACTGTTGTGTGTCATAGTGCTACTATGTTTTCATACAGACTCTTTTCCTAATTTCTTCACAGACATGTATTTTTCTGATTATTCATTTGGAGTAGAAATAAGGCTAATGGATCTCCTAGATTACAACAAGGGACCAACACAGATTTTAAGCAAAAATGCATATCACCAGTTTCATACCAAGGTGTCCATGACATAAAGAGGGCAAAAATGAAGCATTTCAGAACCATACTATCTGTATGGCTCCAAAATGTTCATTTTAGTCTTCTCCGTTCATGGCCACCCATACAACTTTTTCATCCCCTTTACAATCCGATAACTAGACTATGCTCCTTCCCTTAAAACCACTTGCAACACAAGTGTACCAACACCAGATCAATAATCCAAAAGCTCTCTAGTGATCAAAACAGAACGACAAAGAAAACAGACTAAAAGTTAATGAAATGCATACATCTTGGAAAACAAGAACAGGCACCACTTATTACCAAATTAAGAGAAAAGTTCATATCGGTATTTAAAGTCAGGTAAGAAGTCAATCATAGTTGATTGCCATATAAAAGAAGGAAAAAACATATGACGGTATTTCAGATTATCCTTCCACCACGAGTCAGAGTCCTAAGCAGTATAGAGTAAACTGTAGTGCCGTAATTTGTCTGTCAGAATTTCAAATAGCAAATCATCTATGTGTTCTATGCACTCCTTCATCTATCAAAGAAGACTTGAACCCAACTTATTGTACGGACTGCTCTGCAACAATCCAAGTTCCATAGAGCAGAACCATTCAACCTACTTGAGCTATCTGAGTTTAAAATATTCTCATTGACAAAATTGGGGCCATATTCTCAGTTTAGCATAAACAATCACAGAACTATCTATTCACGGTACTTTAAAGGCTAGCAACTAAAAAATGTAAAGCTCTGGAGATTAAAAAGATCAAAAGTCCACTAAAATACACAAACAAAGTCACAATGAAAGACTAAAAACAAGAGGAAAAAACATAAGATGGTGGTCACTGATCAGGCTAGGAAACTATTCGTAACAAAGATAATTGTAGATAACATGTTAAAACTTAGCAACAAGTGACCTTTTCTGAGCATTTTTTTGAACATCTTTCAATGTAATAAGAAAGCTAATAATCTTTTCGATTACAACTAGGGACCGGTACACATGCGTTGCACGTGATTTTAAATGAGGAAACATGTCACCGGACTCACTATCTCTAATGTGCAAAGGGCAATGAAGAAAAAATTTGATAATATATGGTCTTCATGACATAGAAATGGCTAAAACGAACCATTTAAGAACCGCATTATAACACTCCAAAATGGCTCATCTCAGTCATCTTCATGTCATGGCCACCCACACTAATCATACAATTTTCTCATTCCCTTTGTTATTTCGATGGAATACTGAGTCCCTTCCACTAAAACCACTAGCAACACATGCATACCAGGACCAGTATTGATAATCTAAAAGCTCTATATTGATCAAAACAGTATAACAAAGAAAACAATATTCGTAGACGATGAAATGCATTATATATGTGAGATGGGATTAGTAGACAAATTGGGACTGAATTAAGCCTGTTATCTGTGGATACCACATCCCTACGGCTGTCTGGCCACTACCATTGTGAGCATCATTGGAATACACAAGTGGAAGGATAGAGCCTTCACACTCAACAAACCCAATAAATGCAATCTCAAAAAACAGCAATAGGATGCAAGAAGAATCATAGTTTATAGCCATATATGAGAAGAAGAAAAATCTTATGACATCGTTTCCGATTACCCTACCACCAAGTGTCATATTCCTAAGCAGCATAGACAAAGTTCAATTACTCTACCGCCTTAATTCGTGAGTCTAAAAATCATGATATGAACCCTCATTTACCACCATACACCCATCAATTTAAGCCACAAACATTGGCATTACAATAAGCACAGCTTACACATCATTTAATACCATATCACATAGCTTAAACGAGCCACTATTAAGCATGTTGTAACATCAGAATAACAAAAATAACAATCTATGATAATACCAGAAACCAGGAATAACATGATATGAATACTGAAATTAATCTTAAAGGACAACATGATATAACCAAACTAAGATTCAATTTCAGAAACCCATAAATCCAAAGAGAAAATCTCATCCAAAATTAACAAATTAAGTCTCAGAACACCACTTATCATTCAAAATCTTAAACACCTAACCACAAATTTAGTATGAGCTTCAAAAAAAAAAGACTAATTGCACTTGAAATAAAAACAACCTTAAAGCCACTTGATGATCCCCTGACACTAACTCTTCTTACACAAAATGAAAAGAGATGCTTAAAACCTGAGTTTAGTGAAGAACCACCTGTTTTTACCAGTCTTGAACCTTTCCTCCAACCTCTTCTTAGTCTCCTTGGCAGCAGTAACCTTCTTATCTCTGGATGTCAACGCATCAGCTGTAACAACATCTTTAAGATCCACATCAAGAGTGTAACGAGTTGGCATGATGTGATTGTAATTCACAACCTTGATGAAAGCTTTCACTCTCGATTTCTTTGCTGTCTTCTTCGCTGAATCTTTACGGATGACTTTCTTTGGGTATTTCATGATTCCAGCTACCAAACAGTGACCATAAGGACGCTCACGAGTTCCTTCATCGAATTGCTTCACAATCACTGCTTTACGACCTGCGAATCGACCTTGTAGGACGATTACGGCCTTGTTTGGTTTCAGAAACTTCACCATTTTGGATCTGAAGAAGAAGAACCTCTCTCTCTCTCTCTCTCTCTCTTTCTCTCTGTTGTTTTCTCTCGTGGATTCGAAATTAAAACCCTAGTTTTGTTAATGCCAGTTAGGGGTTTCGGAACTAGAATAGAAATGCGAGGTTCTTTCAAGAACCGGTTTGGATTTGACTACTTATCCCTAAAACACGGGGTATGGGTAGTCCAAATTTGTATCTTCCTATTTTATTTGAAGGTTTTTTTTTTTTTGATACTAAAAAAATGAAATTTTATTGGATAACAAGGTTAGTACACCATTTGAGTAAGCATATAGTGCTTCCAATAATAAAATCGCGGATCTTTAATCCAACTTCTACTAATTTGAAAAACAAACGCTGTAATGTCTTGGTCGGTTTATTATTCTTTATATTAATAAAGTTGCAAGTCCAAAATGGGTACTTGCTAAATAGACTAATAATGTCCAAAGCCAAAGTTTGAGTCACCCATCTAACTACGGTAATTTCCTTGTCGTTAGATTTACTACAGTTTGAGCATTAAGTTCAAACACTTAGTATATGTTGTCTTCCACCAAAGCACAAACCTTGCCTCAACCCTCAATTTGCGCATGCTCAAAGGAGGGTGTCTACATTCATAGATGCAACGCCCTTGCTCCAACTTAACGTATTATGGTATTAATTAACACCGTGGTGATTTCAATTAAAATA
>JAJJWW010010567.1:0-14537 GCA_023531295.1 Papaver armeniacum | reverse complement strand
ATATGATTTTATCAAAGCTTGATGATTTAGAAGAAAAGAGGGGAGAAAGTTTACGGCATATGGAGAATTGTCAATGAAGATTAGCTCGAGGAATATAATAAGCGAGTTAAGATAAGAGTTTTCGAGCCAGGAGATTTGGTGTTGCGAGAAATACCAGTGTATCAACGAGGAAATGATGGAAAATTGGAAAAGAAATGGGATGGACCTTACATCATTTAAGAAATAGTTGGAATAGGGGCATATAGACTGATGGATCCCGAGGGAAAAGACACTGGTCATAAGCTTGACAGGCCGTGGAATAGATTGTATTTAAAGAAATATTATCCATAACAGATTTGGCGAAAATCACCAGGAAGCAGAAAGAAAAGAGAAAAGTTCACGATTGCGAAGTTATATTTACAGAATGAAAAATGCGATAATTTCGCAGAAATTATTTCTATAAAAAAAGAATGCAAAAATGCGATAATTTCGCAAGATTTATGAATTTTACAAAAGAAAATAAAAGAAAATACAAGAATAAACAAAAAAGACAGAGGCACCCAACTTTGGTGTACACCCTAGTTCACGAATAAAATTTCGCAAGAGGCAAATAAAAGACCTCAAGTGCGTCATTGAAGGGGAGAACCAATTTACATGGCTCAGGGAAAGGTTACACCGCCCCGTAACCTGGGTCATGGAGACTTGGGGTTATTAAACCTATCCAGGAGAGGCGCCTTGGATTCTCGTCTTAAGCTTATGACTTAGGTTGGGCGACTAAGGTAAGAAGGTCTCTCCTAAGGAGTGCAGAACTCGATCAAGGCGCCGAGGTACACGGTTGATCCAAGAGTGCTTGGGGCGTTTGAAGCGTCCGGCCATTCTTGGCAAGTTTTATGTATGATGACCCCTACCAAGAAAAACCCACTTAGGGTGTGGTCTTGTAACCATGCGCCATATCGCGAAGGGATAAGAGGCCACAAAACAACCGGGTTGTTGTTAAGACCGGATGGGAGGAGCCAACCTTGTATGGTAGAGGTACGTCTCCTTGAAGGGGCAACCCGGGGGATGATAAGGGCGGCACCCTCCATTAGGGAGCTGATAAGTGTCAAAGACGCAAATGTCATGAGGCATTTTACTCATGGGAGTATTAAGGCTTGTCATATTTGTGCAACGATCCTGAAGAGGTAATAATACTAGAGAAAGTTAAGACGAGATCAATGGGTCATTACATGAAAATGTAAAGACGTCCTGTGATTTCGTCGCAAGACGACAATATCATGGGGCTTTATTTCGCAAGAATATTTAGACCTGTCATATTGTCGCATGAAAAATATCCTGCTGAGGCAATAATACAAGAAAATGATAAGACAAGATCAATGGGTCATTAAATGAAAATGTAAAGACGTGCTGCGATTTTGTTGCAAAAACAAAAGAGTGGCTAAATAAGACCTTTAATTACTTAGGAAGGCAAAATAAGACCACATAAGAGAATAAATCCCCGTTTGGGATTGTTTTTTTTTAACCAAAAGCACTTTGTAACAAACTTTTACCAAAAAATGTGTTTGGTAAATTTTTTTCAAAGTGCTTTTTGGAGAAAAGCACTTTCATTTTAGGCCTTCTTTTAAAAGCTACTCAACACTAGCTTTTTAAAAGTCGAAAAGCAGGTCAGGACCCACATTATTCGATTTAATTGATTCTCTATTTTAACCTTGTTAATTTATTATAAAGACAAGTTTTACCCTCAAATATTGTACATTTAACATTATATTTCTAACTTTTATTTTATTTCTCTATTTTTTCTTTTTTATTTAAAATAATAAATACAATAATAGTTAAAATAAATATAGTAATTTTTTTAATAAATATTAAAATAATAATATTTTCTATGCAAACCATAATCATAAAATCTTTATTAAATAATTAAAAAGTAAATAAAGTAAATAAAATAATAAAATAGATATTACTTATATTTTTTAAATATATTAAAATTAGAAATATAATTTATTATAATAAAATTGTATTTAAAACTAATTTTTGAAATACGCTTCCTCTATTTTCGGCCATTAACTACATCACCAAAGACTTTTCAATACCAATACCAAACTTATTCAATTTTTTAATTGCACAGTGCTGCTTTTAAATTATAGTTTACCAAACGCGATGCCGATTTATTTCCACAAGACATCAAAGAACGCACAACACATCACAAATAAAAGCGCTTTTCTAAAATTCACAGCAATACCAAACTAGCCTTAATACTGAATGGAATTTTCGGAAATTCCAAGATATATCTTATAGTAAATTTTGGAAGATATATTTTGCAGAAAGATACGAACACGACTGCGAAATCAACACACATGAAATAAAAATGAACTTATATAAACTAACTATTTAAATATTGTGCAGGAGACAGACTCAATTTTCGCAAGATAGATAATGAGAGGAAAGTATGGGAATTAGTAAAGAAGATGCATTATCTATCTCGCAAATAAGGAGATATTAAAAAGATAAGTGAATTTCAAGATTCATGAAAGTACATCGTTTGAAAGAGTAGTAAAGCTAAGTAAGTAGAAGAACTTCAGATTTCCACATTTGATTTGCAAGGAGGGGTTGGTGGATGATTTTCCAAAATCATCTCGTCTTCGCAAATGTTCTCTTTCTCTTGGTCTATCCCAGCTTGATCTCAATCCTGATTATCGCCAGCATTAGCTTCCTTGAGGGACTCATTTTCTTGATCATTCTCAAGAACAACTTCATCATCACTTTTGAAGTCAAAATCACTATCAAATTCGCGTGAGGAACTTCATCAAAGATCTACGTCAAGAGGCATAACTTTGTAGGAGGAAGTGATTTATCTAGTAAGATGCTATTTACAAGAACTTCAAATTTGAGATGAACTTATGAAGAAGTGTTTTTGGTGATTCCTACTTTCAATATCTTTGAAATGTCTTCAAGGTAGTCAAATCTTCTTTCTACACGATCGCGAGAATGGGCAAGAGTTTGGATAAGTATCGATTCTCATGCGAATCTTGGCTAATTTCACTCCAAAGAAGAAATAGAAGAATGAAGACTTCTCTTAGACTCTCACACAAAGAAAAACACAAAAGATTTTTATAGCTAAATTATCGTAAGAAGAATATTGCGGAAATAATTAATCATGAAAAGGTGGATGAGGAAGTCGATTCTTATGACTACCTTCCTTCGTGAAACAAGATATTGAGTTAAAGCCAAACTATTATTCTCCAAGTCACCATTGCATCATCAAAATTATCCCCGATCAAACCTTTCAAGCGAGATCGAAAATTCTTCTCATTAGAGATAAGTAAAGAATTTTCCTTCGCTAAGGAAGCATATGAGTCTTCTAACTGATTATGTTGATCTTTAAGTTGGTTTGCCTTTAAGCTCAAAGCTATTCTACCTTGGATGATTTTATTCTTCTCAGCAATAGACGATTCGGTTACTTCCTTAAGTTCACTCTTTAATGAGCTTAAGAGATCACTCTTGTTCATCACATATTTTTTGGCGTATATTAAGTTGTTGCGAAGATATCGCTACTTTGTTTAGGGAGGATTCGTTTTCTTGAGACAAGGTTCCATTTTCATCCTATAGTTTCAATCTTCAAGTTAGCTTTAGTTAATGAATAAGAGAGTTGGGATAGTTTGTTACTTAATACTTCTTGCTCTTGAACTAGATGGGCATTCTCGTTAGAAAGGTTGTTAATTTGATCAACAGAATACGAGTAAAGATTATCTAATTGGTTATATTGTTTCAACAAATCTTCTTTGTCAGCACGAGCTTCTTCAGCGGCATATTGAAAGTCGTATCTCTCCATTACTCGTTTCTGAATTAAAACTTAACGTTCGAACAAGAAAAGTGAATACAAAAGAGATAAAATTAACAAACAAGATAAGTTATAAGTGAAAACAAGAAGTTCATACCTTTTCACCATCATTTTTCTGCGAAGATTCTCGCAATTCAGCGAAACATTCTCAAGTTTCTGATTTTTGAGGCGAAGATCATCACATTCCAAAGTCATAGCTTGGAGATTATCTTTCAAAGATTCAATTTCTTTTTCTAAAGATGCTTGCGAAGATGCCTTTTCAAAACTAAAATATTTACCCAAAGTTTCGCAGACATTAAGCCTAGAGGATCAACAAAAGACCTTAGGGCATCATCAAGAACATTAGACAAAACATTAAAGGCAATGTCCACTCCTTCCAAATGCTCCTTCTTAACAGAAAAGATTTCAGATGAAGAAGTAGTAAGGGTTAAAGTTATGGGAAGTGAATCATCTTTCATAATAAATACATTCTTCTCAGGTGAAGATTGAAAAGACTCAATAAGTGAAGTTGCGGCAGAATCCATCTTTACGGCAGTCACAAGGGGAGACGAAGGGGTTTCATTCGCAGAATGGTTAGCTGAGGGGATGACATATGTAGCGATGTTTTCATGAGAAGGAGCATTAGGTAATAAAGGCTCAGCTGGTGAAGTTGTAAGAGAAGGGGCTAGAGATTGGAAATCAGGAAATAAAACGGAAGAAATAACAGTCTTTATTCTGCGAGATTTCTTGTTGGATTTATTAGCATCTCCATCATCCTGCAAATATCAACCTAGATAAGAAATAGAAGAAACAATATTGTTATTCAAGAAGAGATGTTTCTTATTACCTTGTTATTCGCAGGCTTTCTTTTGCCTACAACAACTTTATGTTGCGAGCTTTGGAAACTTTAGGGTTTGGGACTGTGAATTTGGTGGAAGAGGTGCTTTTGTTGAAATAGAATCAGTATGGGAATTAGACAAAAATAATAAAATTAGTTAAGAAAGTCATGAAATAAGATCAGTTCCAGCAAAATCAAAGAAGAAAAAAAAAATTAACCTTGGTGACTCCATGAAAGCGTGAGTGTGTAGATAAACTTGTGAGAAGCAAAGATGAAGAAAATCGGAGAAGATGAAGATTCACAGAGAGCCGGGGGAGATGAGGAAGACGAAGTAAAAGAAGAAAACTAAATTTCCACTAGTCTTCTCCTTAAATAGATAAAAAAGGGTAACCGGTTGAAATTGAATGTGCCGGTAAACGAGGAGGACAACAAACACGTGTAGACGGTTACGCCTAATTCACGGGAAGCTGTCGGTAAAACAGAATACAGAAAGTCAAATAAGCGCAGCATTTTGAGATGTAAATTCTCATATCATTCTCTTCTTCGCAGAGAAGACATGAGAAGAGGCAAAATGTAGAGCAGACCCGCAACGTGATGTCTCGTGAAGTTTTAACCAGAAAGACATCAACTGCGAAAGCCATCGCAGAGTGTTAGGAGAATGATGTAGCGGATGACGTCAGCCTAATCATGAGGAAAGTGTGAAGACTTTGCGAGGTTGAAGTTAACTTGCGAAATAAACCCTTGTAAGCTTGCGAGAATGACGCAGATCAAATCCTAAAATAAAGGTTGGCTTAGCTGTCATCCACTATGTAATATCCTATATGAAGGACCAAGCAAAGTTGAGATAAGGAGAGATCTTTTTGAGAGGTTGGTGAGAACAAATAGGAGAGAGAAAGTCCAAAGATATTTTTGATTTCTTTGTACTCTTATTATTATTGTAACATTCTCCGGAAAATAAAATCTTAGTGATTGATCATGAAAATGGATTAGAGTATTGCATAACCTTTTAGGGGTGTAGTCAGAAATCCCCGCAACTACAGGATGAATTGGTTCTAACCATGTCTCCCGTTATTGGTAAGGATGCTTATGGGGGAATGGGAAAACTTTTACATGGCTGTTTTGAATGTATCTCAATACAAGTATCCAGAGTATTTTTCTATAGTGGCGGATGACTATGAATTAGGTGTTTTGTACAAAAGTAACTTTACGACTCTTGCTGCTATTGCCAAGGTGTCAGCTAGAATGAAAACAAATACATCTACTTAGGTAGCTGGACTTTAGAATCAATTCACTCCTCTTGTAGAAAGTTTTTTTTTTCAGATGCATAGAGGGATTATAGATGCTCCTAGAGAAGCAAAAGTTGCATCATTTATCAAAATGCTTCCTCGATTAGTTGCTGAGATCACCCTCACCGAAAGAAAAGGCCGTGAGAATCCTGCTACAATAACTTTTATTCTCCATGACAATAGATGCAAAAGGCCAAGCTTTTTTTCTTTTGACGAAAAGGGCAAATTAGATAAAAAATAAAAACTCACAAAGCAATGAGCTTCAAAGATTGAGCTAACAAGGCTAGCTCATACCAATTACATCATCCTAATTATAAATGAGAGTTGACAGAGAATAACCCTCAAACAAATTAGTATGCAAAGACCAATTGAAAAGCGTACACCTAGCAACGATAATAAGTTTATTTGTATGCCTATACCTGTTAGAGTACGGACGATTGTTCCTTTCGCTCCAAATTGTCCACCAGATGGCAAAGGGTAATAAATCCCAAAGTTTCCTTAGCATTTTGCTTCTTTTCTTATTCCTCCATTCCCAAATAGTAGCTTTCACGCCTTCCGCAAAGTTCCAACTAATTCCAAAACAATTTAAGAAATAGTTCCAAACTTTAGCGACTTCCTTGCAGTGAACGAAAAGATGATCTTTTGATTCAACAGAAAACGAACAAAACAGACAGTTCAGATCCTCATATCCTACTCCACTAACTTCACCCCAAAGCTTCGATAATTTTGACATTAACCTTGACAAGAAACCAAATAAATCCTAACCAAATCCTCTTACCTAGTCCACGCTCACTCCGATCTTGTAACTCTTTTGATCCATGATCACCGTCATTTGTACCTTCCACTCCGAACCACTAGACACTTCTCCTTTCATTAACCATCTCTAGATTGTAAATGAAGCTAGAGACTCGTTGTTGAATGTGCACCGAAGAAAGAAAAAGTATCGATCGTACGTGAGAGAAAGCTATTATTATTAGCTCTAGAGATATTTTCTAACGGAGAAAAAAAAGTAATCAAATGAAAATACAGAGAAGATAAGAAGCAAAATAAAGAATTGTATTAATGGTGGAGTGATCGGTTACTTTTGATTACATGGTGATTTTCTAAAAGCAGAAGCTTGGGTTCTTATAAGGTCCTGAAGAAAATGATACCTTAACAAATCTATACCAGATCTTAGAAAAGAAAGCATGGTTATCTACCGATAGGCCGATTGGGCAGATCTTAGAACAAATCTTGGGTGGTCTATTTTCTTAGAACATGGTGATTTTCCCGCCATGTAATCATTTTATTTCTCCCACTCTGCAGATCTTAGAAATGATACGGTAAAATGATAATTTTATTGTTCAACCCACTCTGCCTAATATTTCTCCCACTCCAAGTGGTATAAACATATAACAAATCTATACCAGATCCAACCACCACTAAATGATACGTTATGGTGAATGGGTTTTGCCCGTTGGAGAAAATAGACCAAGTATTTCCCACATTCACTTGATGCACCCAAATCAAGTTCCATGCCTACTGACTTGGCAGTATCTAGATGACCAAAAATGACATCTAAAGAACACAGTTATTTGTACCACTACACATATATATTGTGTGCACATGCCAGATGACTTTAGTTAAAACAATGAAAATATTACTTTATATAATATAGTAGTAGAAAAGAATGCTAGTGGTGTGTGTAGAGAGTGTCTAAAATATTTATGGTACTTTACCCAATGGTGTGAGGCTTGACGTTAATAGACGGATTTTGAAAAGAAAGCATGGTTATCTACCGTTAGGCCGATTGGCCATTCGGTCCAACAATTATGAGTCAAGAAAGCACTTGAAATGTATTAATAAGGTCCTGAAGAAAATGCATGCTTTTGAAAAGAAAAGAGAAGACAAAGAAAAAAGAAGAGTAGTAGAGGCTAATAAGTGCTTCATCTTAACTGAAAACAAGACAAGTTGCTTGAATCTACAACATTTGTAGTGCACGTGCATGAACTGTGTAACTAGACAAGTAAAATTCTTGGAACTATAAGAAAACATACACAGTGTATTTTGTTCATTAACTTTTCATTGTTGCTGTTGACCAAGAATGTTAAAATATTATGTTCATCTGGCCCTTTGATTTCCAGAAACTTTTCATTTTCTCTTCAAAAGATAGAATATAAAAAGAAATTGCGAGAGTGGAGTGTGAATGAGGAGGGCATAGGAATAGGATAGAAATAAGTTTGCAATATGACCACTGCCAAAGGAGATCTCCGGCCCCGTACCACACTAATATCAATCCACTTAACAACAAATGTGTAGTACGATCATCCTCCTGAGATATCCTCCCGACCCTAGCATATCGATTTCCCGCAACAACTGACCGAAGCACAATTAAATTGCAAAAGTATGGATTACTTCAAAAATTGCAACTGTGGCTTCCATTCATCCCACGCTGATTGTAATCCAAAAAATTCAAGGAAACCTAGTATTTTAACAAAGATGCATGCATGAGATATGATCTATGCCATCACAGTATGCCGTTGCCAAGCTCGGTGGCCTGGGCTTTGTGAGGAAGTCAAAATGCTTTACTCAGTGGTAGTATACGGTATCTACGATAAGACAAGTTTATTCTACGAGTACTCGTTCAGCTGAGTCTGCCACAAAACAAAAAAAAACTTGCAAGCAACAAGTCCTGCATGCGCACTTATATCACGTTTTCTAAGGCTGTTTTTTCCTCTCCTCAATCTCGGCTTGCATCTGCGTCAACATCTCGCAGTATTCCTCACGCTTCCTATTTGATTTCTGTACCATTCGCCGATGTTAGTCTAACACATAAACCACTCAAGAGGCATCAAAATATATCTTGATCGAGTTCCACAATTTTGTGTTTGGTAACTACTTAGAGTTTATGCCTTTGTGCTTTGCTTAAAACTCTAAAGCGTTTTCATTGAAAAGAATGAGTCTAATTTGTTCCCGAAGTACAAAAATCATTGAAAAGTTTGAAGTAAAAAAATGTTACCTGATGGTACTTATTCGCCACGTATGTGTTGTAAATGACCACCAGAGATAAACCACCCACTGCAGCGGATACTACCTTATGAGCCTTCACATTCTCGTAAACCTAGTGCCAAGATTAAAATCATTTTTCAATCAATAAAATAAACAAACGAGAGACCTATTTTTCGAAGAATTTTTTTTTTTTGACCGCAAAGTGGACGCAATAACATACCGTTTTTACAATCGGAAACTCTTTAATGCACAAATTCCTCGCAGGAGTAAACATCCTAGATAAAATCCTAAACCTAGATGCCATATGTATGGAAGAAAGAACTTTTCGTTCGATTTCTGAATGGGAATATTGATGAAGCAGAAACAAAGAGCAATTTCGTAAACTTGGATATCAACTGCAGCATCCTTCTTCTTATATAGAGAAGAGTAAATAACAAATCCCTAAACTCGATGGAAACCGAAACCTTCCAAAACTCAGTTGCTATGGAGGACAGGTGTCGATATTGAAGAAACAAACTGTTGGAAACAATGAAGAAATAATGAAATCGGATCTCAAACAGCTGAGTCGCGGATTAGGTCGCTATCTTTAAGGTATTTCGCGACTACGCACTCTTGATTGTGCTAGCAGTCAAAAAATTGTCGAACACCTATGGGATAAAACAATGATAACTCTCTTATTCGATTTCTCCGCACTATGAGAAATCGAACCAACAACTACTCTTTCTTCACTTGCTCAAGATACTCAAAAATAGATGAAAAACAACCGTATTTCATCTTCCTCCAAAACTGTTCTTTTATAACTCAAAAAGAAATCAATACGGTTTTAATGAATATAAATTCGTAATTAGTGCTCACCAAAATCCTCCATAACAATTGAAACGGTAACAATATAATTGCCAAAAATTAATAGAGTTAATTAGAGAATATTAAGTACAAAAACCGTTTTGGAAATCAAGAGTTAAAACCTGCAAAAAATATCAAGGCCCCACTCTCCCGGATTTTTAATAAATATTATAGATATATAAATATACCTATTCAAATGCATGGGGTGAGACTTGAACCAAAGTCTATAGTGTGGGAGCCCAAAATTATACCACCACACTATTTCTCTAAGTTTGATATAATATTACAAAACTATGTTTTTAAATATATATATCTCCCAACAATCCCCCACTTATATTTTAAAAACATTGAGCAAGTGTTGTATAGTTGTGCATCTAAAGGTGCCTTTCGACTTGAACCTCTCGCATAGTGTTAAATTTTCTAAGTACCAAGTGACTAGAGTGACTTGGCGTCTTGAACTCTAACTAATATTAGATTATTTAGCACACACAACTATTTCTAGAGTAAAGTCCTTAAGTTCGCACATTAAGGCCATGTGCTTATCCCTTTTTTAACAAATGATCTAGAGAAATGCCCAATTTCTCATAGAAGGCCATACCTTCACATTCGTATAGGTGAGTCTATCAAGAATACTCCCCTGTGTATCCCACTCTAACTTAAGAGCTATAGAATCATTAAGAGTTAAATACTCAACCTGTTTCCCACTTCAGGATATCATGCTATGGGAGTGCATGACTCTATCATATCATTTGTAACTTCGCCTAGTCCCTTTGAACCTATCTAGGTTGGGTATCCATTACAAATGACTCAAATTCTCACAGCCTAAGTCCCATACTTCTAGAAAATTTCCATACCTTTTTTCTCTAGCTAACCCTTTCACAAAGTGTCATTTATATTTCTTCGATCTTACATGATCTATTCTTACAACACCCGCTTGAGAAATTCTCTAACCGTGTCGTGCTTTCGACGTATATGTCGATTCTTATTGTTATTATAACAATTATCTACTACTCCGATAGCCGCGATTATCGCAATAGATCAAAGTGTTTATTGGTTTTTCCCATCCGGAATGTCTCGATAAATGCATACATTTCAATCATCCCGCTCTTCACTAGTCAAGCCATCGCTATCAATTCAGCCTCCATTGTAGATTGGGCTATAATTGTCTGCTTTCTTTGATCTCCAAGATACAGCCGCCCAAAGAATAGTAAAAACATATCCGCACGGTGGACTTGGAATCATCCGAAAGAATATTCAATTAGCATCGCTAAATCCTTCAAGGACCGCGGATACCTTTGATAGTGTAATCCTAGGTTTGTGGTTCTTTTTAGATACCGCATAACCCTCTCAACAAAGATCCAGTGTTTCAAACTAGATTACCGGTAAAACCGCACGTAACTCCCACCGCATACGCAATGTCTGTCTAGTACAATCACCGCATAACGCATCGCCTATTATACTAGCATATTCGATTGTCTAACACTTTCTCCAAAGTGTTCCTTAACAATTTCACAAAGAGGGATCAAAAGGAGTACAAACGGGTTTATAATCAAAATATTCATACTTTTTAGGATTTTTCCTAATGTAGTGAGATTGATACAAACAAATACCACTATTAGTTCTAGTTATTTTGATTCCCAAGATTACACTAGCTTCACCCAAATCTTTCATGTCAAAATTCGAACTAAGCATGCTTTTAGTTTCATTGACAATGATAAATCGGAACCAAATATTAGCAAATCATCCACGTACAAGCAAACAATCACACATACATCATTCTCGCATTTATAGTAGATGCATTTGTCACCCTCATTTATTCTCGTTACTTGAAATCATTAAATTATCAAATTTCTCATGCCATTGTTTAGGTGTTTGTTTCAAACCATAAAGAGATTTTTCTAGCTTACATACTTTATGTTCTTGTCCAGAATTACAAAACCTTCAGTTGTTCCATGTAAATTTCCCTCTTCTAGTTCACCATTCAAAAAGCAGCTTTAACATCCATTTGATGAATAACAAGATTATGAGTAGCAGCAACAGAATCAAAACACGTATAGATGTTAATCTAGTAATGGAGAATAAGTATCAAAAAGTCTACGTTTCTCTCTCCGCCTATAACCTTTTGCAACCAGCTTAGCCTTATGCTTATCTATTGTTCCATCAAAGTTTGAGTTTCCTTTTCAAGACCCATTTACAACCTATTGAAGCTTACAACCAGAGGTAAATCTACATAACTCCAAGTTCCATTAGACATGTGAGAATCCCATTCATTATCTGCAGCCTTCTGCCGTAAACTAGACTCTAACTAAACGCCTCTTGTAAATTAAGAAGGTTCTTCTTCTATAGCGTAAAATTCAAAATCGTGGATTTGTATCTTTGTCTCACCTAGCTCTTTTACCGTATCTAGGTTCAAATTCAAAGATCCTAGTTTCTTCACTTCTAGGTTCTTCTAATCTAGACTGAAATCAACACTAGGTAAAGTGCTAGGTGTATTACCCCACTAATTCTAGATTTAAAAGGAAATCTATCTTCAAAGAAGTCAACATCAACATTCAATAATAACCTTATTATTAATATCAAAGAACCTATAAGCTTTTTATCTTGCTTTGAGCATAACCAATAAAAACACATTCATAAGCTCTACTTTCTAACTTATGTCTTTTAGGATCGGTTTCTAACAAAAGCCAAACAGCCCCAAACTCTAAAATAAGATACATTAGGTTTTCTATTTCTCCAAAGTTCATAAGGAGATATCATGGTTTTATTATTGGGAATGCGATTCAAAACATGGAAATACGATCAACAAACATTCACCCCACTCAATGAGAAGCAGACTTAACTAAGCAAACAAGCAACGGTAAGTTCGGTCCAAGGTAATATTCTTTCTTTTCTGCTTTTCCATTCATTTGAGGATTATATGGAGCAAAGTTCTTTCATGTATTATGCCATTAGTTTGATAAATTTCAGTAAAAGGAGCGAGAATCATATTCTTTTCTCTATCACTACGAAACCTCTTAATTTTTCTACCAAATTGATTTTCAATTTCAGCAATAAAAATTTTTAAACTTTTCAATAGCTTCATTCTTATGGCTCACAAATAAACATACGATAATTGAACAATCATCAATAAACGTTATTATATATCTCTTCCCATTTCTAGTTAGGATACCTTCATATTCACACAAATAATGTATTAAGTCTAGTGGTTGGGATTCTCTTACAACAGATTTATGTGAAGTCTTAGTTATTTTTGCTTGACTGGCAGATATTCACATTTTTCAAATTCATTTTCGAAAATTCAGAAGGACACCTAACTTGCTCATGTTATTTACTAACTTTTTACCCACATGACAAAGCCTACCATGCCAAACATTAAAATTGCAAACCATATAAGTTAAGAATCAATTTTATTCACAAGATCAACATTAAGCTTAAACATTCCATCGTATATAACCCTTCCTACAAAATTCTATTCTTAGTTATAGTGTAAACATCAGACCCAATAGTTTGATACAACCCACCTTGTTGAGAAGATAGCTAAACAAGGTTCTTTCTCATTTCGGGAGTGGAAGGACATCTTTCAAGATAAGTGTCTTCCTAAGTAAACTTCAACTCTACCGTGATTGCAACCTTTCACCACAGTCTTGTGAGAGTCTCCCAACAACACTTTCTTATCCTTTGTTTCAGCATAAGTCTTAAACATGGACCTATCAAAACAACAATGACGCGAAGCACCACCGTCTATCCACCACCCATCGATCCACCAACCATGAAGAACTCGGATCGAGACCATGGCAATTATAACGTCACCCACAAAGATTAGCTTGTGCGTTATTCTTTTCTTGTTAAACCTCAAAATTCCTAGCCATGTGGTTTGGTTTACCACAGGATATAACAAAGAAACTCAGGACTGGAATTACGCCCATTTTTCGATGGGTATTGGTTCTTGTTTTGATTAGGCCTTCCTCCTTTCTTTGGTTCTGTTAGGTTTCATATCCCTTTCTTAGGTTTCAAACTTGGATGAGTCCCATTGTTAGAAACAATGAGAATCTCTTCCTTCTTATCTTGTTTCCGAGCTTCTTCCTCAACCCCGAGCTTAACAATCAAACTTTCAAGAGAAAATTCTTTAGTCTTGTGACGCAAAGTATTAAAAATCTTTCCACTAGGTGGTAACTTGTCAATCATTACGTAAACTTGAAATTGTTCATCAGCTTTCATACCTTCGGCCACAATTTCGTGGTAAATTTTTTGAAGTTCATGAGCCTCAGGCAACAACCGACCCCATCATCCACCATTTGGTATCTCAAATACCTACACAAAGATACTTCTTTGAGCCAAATTTTCCTGTCGTATTTTTTCCTTTTCAGAATGCATCCCACACATCTTTAGCAGTTTCAAAAGTTGAATAATACTCATATAAATCATCGATAATGCTAAGAATGTAGTTTTTGCAATCAAAGTCGTCATCGATCCATTTGTCAATGGCCTTTGTTTCTCCTCAAAGATTGAGAAACAACATCTTGGCACCATCGAAGAGATGGATCAAAAGAGTAGCAAGACCATCATCGCATCAATAGTCAGCCTTATCGACGAGAGAAGTTTTATCAAGAGCAGTTCCATGGTTCCGGGATGAACACTCGACACAATCATATGCAAACATAATGAGTTTGAGATAAAAGAACATCTTCAGCTTCCATCTTCTCAAATGCAGCCTTCAAATTTGAATGGCTTGTTGGTATCATCAACGCGCTTCCTTTCAACCTCCATAGCAAAATTAAATACCTTA
>JAJJWW010010566.1:0-73244 GCA_023531295.1 Papaver armeniacum | reverse complement strand
AATATATTCATGAAACTAGAAATTCACCCGTGCCGTAACGGCACGGCCTCCATAGTTGGTAAAAAAATTATGTCAATTTAAACCCTTGTCATTCTTTTCTTGGCTCTATATAAAGTGACAATTTTTCCCCATGTTTTTTAATTGTTACGTTTTTTTTCAGAGAATTGCTAGGTTGACCAAAATATTTGTCTCGAAAAAATCGCCGGGTGAAACATGTAGTGGGATCAACTGAAAACCTTTACTATCCCTATCATCGTTGGGTTTTTCTCGGGTTATTTTTCAAAAAAAAAATTATGGTCAACCTATACAATTATTTCTTCTTTATTAATAAGCATCTTATTTTCAAATTAAAAAAAATCAACCACAACTTCCATAATAATGTTACATGTGTCCTAACGACATAGACCGACACATTAAGCACATGCACTACCATCACCAGAACCACCCATCACCACTACCTTTTCCACCACCAATATTATCATCACGGGCTCCATGCACTACAACTCACAAAGACCACCCCAATCATCCGTAATGATTATTAATAAATTTATTATTTATTTAATGAAAATATATTATTAAGACATTTATAATGAGAGATATGAAAAGGTGCCGTTCAAGGCTTTTATTGAAAAACTTAGAAAATTGTAGGTTACATATTTATTAGTAAAATATTTATTATTTGAAGTTAATGATACAATAATGATGTAAACAACCACAACCATTGATTTATATTTTTCCTAAATAAATCTCAGTCGCTCTTTATCTTTCTTAACTTGTCACAAATGCAAAATTTAGATTAATACGTTAAAAAAAAATATTTTACAGTTTTTTTTTGGTATGGTAATTTTTTCAATTATAACGGCTATTTATCTTGGTTTGGTATCTAACTTTCAGAATGAGCTTTGTTACTTTATAGTCCTTAATTGTTCATCTTCTTTCCCGACCTGACCCGACCCGACCCGACAAAAATCTGGCCTATAATATTTATTATAAATTTTAAAAAATAAAACAAATTAAAAAAAAAAATTAAAAACTAATATCAAATAAAAAAACCAAGGGTAATTATGTAATTTATCTACCTTAGGACACCTTTCTCATCCCACTACCACTACTTCTGCCACCACCACCACCACCACCATTAACGTCATCACTATACCATTCTCACCGACACCCACCACCATTATCCCCACCGCTGATCCACCACCCCCTCATACAACCACAACCACCATTAATGTCAATTGATTTAATATAAAATATGTTTATTATGTACTGTATTAATTATATATGTATATATTTGATTAGTTAAAAAAATTATTATGAAATATTAATAAAACATTTTCTATTGAAAGTTAAGTAAACTAATCATTTTTCGGCCGTAGATTTAGCTTTCCCAAGAACGAATCCAGATTGTCCTGGTTTGGTATCTGATATTCAGAGCTTGGTTCCTTTATAGTCCTCAACCGTTCATCGTTTTTCCAGTCCAGATCCGATAAAAATATGGCATATAATATTTATTTTAATTTAAAAAAATTAAATAAAAATAAATTTAAAAACTAATATTGTATCAAATAAAAAGAATAAACCAAGGGTAATTAATTTATCTACCTTTGGACACCTTTCTCATCCCACTACCACTACTTCTTCCACCACC
The DNA here is from genome assembly GCA_023531295.1 of Papaver armeniacum. Lineage (NCBI taxonomy): Eukaryota > Viridiplantae > Streptophyta > Magnoliopsida > Ranunculales > Papaveraceae > Papaver > Papaver armeniacum. The sequence goes on along the minus strand of JAJJWW010010566.1, from coordinate 71,593 downwards.
ACCACCATTAACGTCATCACTCCACCATTTTCACCAACACCCACCGCTGATCCACCACCCCCGCCCACCATTAGTGTCATCTGATTTAGTATAAAATAAATTTATTATGTGCTGTATTAATGAAAGTGTATTTATTTGATTAATAAAACAAACATTTATTATGAAATATTAATATAACATTTATTATTGAAAGTTAATTAAACTGATCATCTTACAGCCGTAGATTTAGCTTTCCCGAGAATGAATCCTGGCCGCTCTTTAACTTGCCTAAGTTGTCCAAACTATGCTTTATTAGTTAGTGTCTCATTAATCTCTCATAATGAATAATTTATTAAATTTTCACCATTAAATGTCCTCTTAATTAATTTAATAAATATGTATTTTTATATTAATAAATAATTTTAATAAAAAATTAGATATCAATAGAAATTAGTGGTTAGTAGTGGAAGAAGTAGTGACTGATAGAAGCGCTTGTGGTGGAGGCGATAATATCAGTGGTGATGGAAAAAATAATGCCGATGGGTGGTTTTATGGTGGTGATGTTGGTGAATAGTCATGGACATTATTAGTTCTGTATATTTACAACACATGCAACATTGTATCGTGAAGCATAGTTCGGACAACTTAGCCTAGATAAAGAGCGGTCAAAATGCATTATGGGGAAAGCTAAATCCATGGTTGTGGTTTGCTCCAATTAAAATTAATCATTATGGGTGTTTTATTAATTAAAAAAAAAATAATATCAAATAAAAAAATTAACCAAGAGTAAAATATAAAATATGTTAGAAAATTTTTTATTATGATATATAAAATATGTCAATTGATTTAATATAAAATATGTTTATTATGTACTGTATTAATTATATATGTATATATTTGATTAGTTAAAAAAAATTATTATGAAATATTAATAAAACATTTTCTATTGAAAGTTAAGTAAACTAATCATTTTTCGGCCGTAGATTTAGCTTTCCCAAGAGCGAATCCGAGTGTCCTGGTTTGGTATCGATATTCGAGCTTGATTCCTTTATAGTCCTCAACCGTTCATCGTTTTTCTGTCGGATCCGATAAAAATATGGCTTATAATAACTATTTTAATATAAAAGAAAAATAAATACGTTAAAAGAAGCTATTAGCCTCAAATAAAAAGAATAAACCAAGGGTAATTAATTTTATCTACCTTTGGACACCTTTCTCATCCCACTACCACTATTTCTTCCACCACCACCACCATTAACGCTCATCACTCACCCATTTTCACCATCACCCACCGGGCCGATCCTCTAAACACCCCGCCACCATTAGTGTCATCTGATTTGATAAAATAAATTTATTATGTACTTTATTAATGAAAGTGTATTTATTTGATTAATAAAACAAACATTTATTATGGAATATTAATAGAATATTTATTATTGAAAGTTAATTAAATCGATCATCTTTACAAAATAGATTTAGCTTTCCGAGAATGAATCTGTTAACTCTTTAACTTGCCTAAGTTGTCAAAACTATGCTTTATTAGTTAGTGTCTCTCGTTAATCTCTCAATGAATAATTTATTAAATTTTTTACTATTAAAATGTCCTTCTTAATTAATTAAATAAATATGTATTTTTATATTAATAAATAATTTTAATAATAAATTAGATATCAATAGAAATTAGTGGTTAGTAGTGGAAAGTAGTGGTGATAGAAGCGCCTTGTGGTGGAGCGATAATATCGGTGGTGACATAATGCCGATGGGTGGTTTTATGGTGGTGATGTTGGTGAATAGTCATGGACATTATTAGTTCAGATATTTGCAACACATTGCAACATTGTCATTGAAGTGATTTCTGACAACTTAGCCTTGGAGAAAAGGGCTTAAAAAATCATTCTGGGAAAGTTAAATCCATGGTTGTGTGGTTTGCTCCAATTAAAATAATCATTATGGTGTTTTATTAATTAAAAAAGTAATATCAAATAAAAAATTAACCAAGAGTAACTAAAGTAATTTATCTCTCGTTAGTACATCTTTCATCCCACTATCACTACTTCTCTTCCACCACCATTAATCGTCATTAATCCACCATTTCTCACCAACACCCACCACCATTATCCCCACCGTTAAGTCCACTACCCCCACTCACCATCAAAACTTTTTCACTATTAATATCTATTGGATTTAATATAAGATAAATTGATTATGTACTTTGTCATTAATTTAAAGCATATTTATTTGATTAATTAAACAGAATTTATTATGAAATACTAATGGAACATTTATTATTGATATTTAATTAAACTCATCATTTACGTACTGTAGATTTAGCTTTCCCTGAATGCATCATCGACCGCTCTTTATCTAGGCTAGAAGTTGTCCATGCTATGCTTTATAAGGAGACTAGATCTTAACTTACCGTCATCTTACTGGGATGTTTTGTCTCTAATCGAATATTGTTTCATTTTTTCTTGCTTCATTTTATTCGTGAGTAATTATTTTGATATTCAAATAGGTTTTGGGAACAAAATGGGTTACCCGATCTTTTTATTTTTTTACTTAAGCATTTTATTAGAATTTATTATCCTGGATTTTAGTAATAATGTTGTGCCAACATGAAAATAAAATAAAAAATACAAGAATAAAATTTTTCCTATTTGTTGTTTCCATCATACCATAATTTCAAACTTCAAAAGAATATTTCATCTAACAAAGACATACCTAAACCTGCCAATCCAACTCCATGATGTTTATGAATACTTTTGTTTAGAAATTATTGATAACTATGCTCTATGAAGCAAAAACCGATAATATTTTCCCTACTATAGATAAAACTATTTATTTATTTTTTGCAAAATGTGAGAGTTATAAAAATGGAGAACCCTTGGCTATTGGAAGGTTGAGATATACACATGTGAGCCGAAAAATAAACTTATGTAGCAAATCAAAACATGTGTAAGATTCTTTCTCAATCATATTGATAACATAAAATTGAAGAAATTCGTGGATAAAAAGATTTCACACCAACTATGCTAAGTAGTGCATGAATGACGTTCTCACATCTAGTGTTACTCAAGTAATTTGGAGTTTTAAAGAGCATAGTCATATTGATATTTGTATCTACATAAATTCAACTAAATCCTTCCGAAGAAAAATTATTAGTTTCAAGGTAGCGCCGACACAATCTTCTCGTCGCCTTCAATGTGTAGAACACACACGGGTTTAATCGGCCTTGAGATTAAACAAATACCCCATCATTAGTCAAATAATGTCTACAAATACGTGGATCGAAACAAAGTGCTAACGTGGAAAATGAGAGACTAACATCGGTGTTATAAAGAAAATACCTATATGTATCAAATTTTGTTAACCAAACATGTATTCAAATTAAGAAGTCATCAACTTAAAACAAAAATATAAAAGAACCCAAAAGTTAAATCAATACTTGCATAAACAAAACTTATAAGAGAATTTCGTAATTATTAAATACCTTTAAAATCACTAATAGAGATTTAATTGCATGCCTCGTTAAAAATTACAGTAGGAGGAAATCACCAAATTAATTTGTAGAAATTTCACTTGGATATGTAGCAATTCGGAGAGAAGTTTACCTTTGGTGGTGATGCGCTCCATCTAAGTGTTGTTCGATTGATTATTTGTTTTTAAGGTTTGGTTTTCATTAGGACAAACCGAGAGGGGCGTTTCATTATATTCATTATCATTTAAAATCCAAGACCAACTCGCACTCTACTTCGGATCTCAATCTCAACCGTAGATTTATCTATTGCCTTGATACTAAATATGTAGTTTTTAGTATTTATTATATAACGTGACATCCAAATATTTTTCAATTTTCATGTATTTTAACCGAGTTTATATTAGCACAAGAGGTTTATCATACGCACGTGCTGTATCAAGGGCTGCCAAATGATCCACAAAATGTGAGCACGTTAATTGAGCCAGCCATCAATGTATAGAATCACCCGAACCTACATGCATGTTCAACAGGTGGAGAAAGTGTTTTGTTCATATAAGTAAAGTTAAAGCCTTATCTTTATTATACCTTTTTTTTTTTTTTTTTTTGAAGGAGCCGCTGTTATCTGTTGTTGTTGCTCAAATTCTTGTTCTTTTAATTGATTGAAGAACACTTTCAATTTCGCTCTGATTGCTAATGTAATTTTCATTTTGTTGCTAAGTTTTAGATCCAAAACCGTAAGGATGCAGAGACATAATAATTCTTTTTTTTTTTTTTTTTTTTTGTTAATGTAACTATAGAATTCGATCGATTCGAAAGGTTAACTTCAATTCTTGAATGATGAAGTTCATTTTTTTTTTTTTTGAAGCAGATGAAGATCATATAGTTTGTTATTTTTTTTTAAGCTTCTGATTTTTAATTATGCAGAATAAGGTAAGTATTAGACGGTTATATTTTGTTTTGGGTAGTAATTTTAATCTGGAAATTTGTTTACATTAAATTACTTTTGTGCCCTCAATTTGCTCTGTAATGTTCGAATGAAAAGAATATAACAAAGGGCAAATTCGAGAAAATCAAATTTTGCAGCTTCATTTAAATAGTGGCACCTTTATAAAATAGAATAGATTAAGATGATCAACAACATTTCTACTTTATAGTGTTACCCCCTCGGCACATAATTAACATAGTCAATTACTACTCATCAATACCCGCCAGCACCATAAAACCACCAGATATCACTTTCGTAGAATATTGGGTACACTTATAACTTTTAATCCCAGACGTCATGTATAAAGTTTAGGTTTAACAAACTTAGGTCGTCAATTAATTTATTCAACTATATGTTTTTCAATGTTAATACGAACGGTTACCAAAAGATGGTAGAAGTACCAAAAACACCCATTTTGTCTTATATGATTTGGTATACCAAAAATATTTGTTAAATTGATCGTGTCAAAAACAACAAAAACAATGTTACCGTCATGTTTTTTTTTTTTTTATTCAAAAATAAAAACCAATTTATAACCATCCGGTATCCACTATTTCTTCCACCAAAACTAATATTACCGTATTTTTTTATCCACCACCTTTTTTACTACCAACGCCACCACTAATATCTAAAATAATTTTTGTCAAAATTATTTATTGATGGAAATATATATTCATAAATTAAGGAACATTTATGATGTTTAATAAACCATTTATCATGAGAAATTAAATTTTAAAAAACTTATACTAATTAATATTAATATTTAAGTTGAGCAATCATGACCATAGATTTATCTAATACCACCACCACTCTCATAAAACCATTAAAACCATCCAAATACCAATATTTCTTCCACTAAAACTAATGTTACCGCCTCCACCACTTAGTTACACCTGCCACCGCTTCCACCACCTACTTCTTCTTCTACTACCACCGCCACCACTAATATCTATTGAAATGATTTTTGTCAAAATTATTTATTGATGGAAATATGTATTAATATTAATTAAGGAACATTTATATAATATAAACTTAGCCAAGCTTTGTTTTGTAGATTCAACAAAAAAAAAATAAAATAAATAAATAAATAAAAATAAAACCAATATTTAATTAAAAACCATAACAATAGAACTTTTCTTCCACTAAAACAATGTTACCGCCTCACCACTTAGTAACACCTCGCCCATGCTTCCACCACCTACTTTTCTTGAACTACCACCACCCACCACTAATATCTATTGAAATAATTTTGTCAAAATAATTTATTGATGGAAATATGTATTAATATTATTAATTAAGGAACATTTATAATGTAAAATTAATAAATCATTTATCATGAGAAATTAATGAGAAACCAATTAATAAAACACTTATACTAATTAATATTTAAGTTGAACAAACCATGACCATAGATTTATCTTTTCTCTAGACATATCTGGACCACCACTTACATAGGCAAACTTAGCCAAGCTTTGTTTTGTATTTTAGACTAGATTTATCTTAACCTGAATAAATCCGCCACCACTGCTAAGTTACGGCACGGATGTTTTGTCTTTAATACGATATTGTTCACATTCCTCTTGCTTCATTTTTTCGTGAGTAATTATTTTGATATTCGAATAGGTTTTGGGTAGAAAAATAATGGGTTACCTGATCTTTTTATTTTTTACTTAAGCATGTTTTCAATTTATTATCTGTACGGAGTAATAATGTTGTGCCAACATGAAAAAAAAATAAAAAATACAATAAATAGATATTTTCCCCATTTATTGTTCCATCACACCATAATTTTAAATTTCAAAAAGAATATTTCATCTAACAAAGACTCGTACCTAAACCGGCAATCCAACTCCATGATGTTTATGACTACATTGGTTCCGAAATTATTGATAACTAAGGTTCTAAGGAGTGAAGCAAAAACGCATAATTTTTCCATACTATAGATAAAAACTATTTATTTATTTTTTGCAAATGTGAAAGTTATAAAAATGAAGAACCCTTGGCTATTGGAAGGTCGAGATATACACATGGGACCTAAAAAACAAACTTACAAAAGTAAATCAAAACATGTGTAAGATTCTTTCTCGGTCATACCGATAACATAAAATTGAAGAAATTCATGGATAACAAGATTTCACGCCAACTATGCTAAGTTGTGCATGAATGGCGTTCTCACATCTAGTGTTACTCAAGTAATTTGGGGAAATAAAGAGCATAGTCATATTGATATTTGTATCTACATAAATTTAACTAACCTTCTGAAGAAAAATTATTAGTTTCAAGGTAGAGCCAACACAAACTTATATCGCCTTCAATGTGTAGAACACATACTGGGGTTTAATCGGCCGTGAGATTAAACAAATACCCCAACATTAGTCAAATAATGTCTACAAATACGGGATCGAAACAAAGTGCTAACGGGTCAAATGAGAGACTAACATCAGTATTACAAAGAAAACACCCTATATGTATCAAATTTTGTTAACCAAACATGTATTAAAATTAAAAAGTCATCAACTTAACACAAAAATATAAAAGAACCAAAGTTAAATCAATACTTGCATAAACAAAACTTATAAGAGAATTTTTTTTTAACAACCAACTATATTTTTCACAACACAATGTTACCCGTCATGTAAAAAAATTAAAAAAAAATATTTTTGATGCAAAAAGAAAAAAACCAATACCACTACCGTGAAAACCATCCAAATGACACTCATTTCTTCCACCAAAACTAATATTACCACCTCCACCACTTAGTAACACCTTCCACCGCTTCCACCACCTACTTCTTCTTCTACAACCACCGCCAACACTAATATCTATTGATTTTTGTCAAAATTATTTATTTATGTAGATATGTATTAATATTAATTAAGGGACATTTATGATGTAAAATTAATAAATCATTTATCATGAGAAATTAATGAGACACCAATTAATAAAACACTTACACTAATTAATATTTAAGTTGAACAAACCATGACCATACATCTTTTTTTTATGTTGATTGATCTAATCGTTATTGTGTTGTATGCATATACTATACTAATAAGGAATTAGTTTTGATTGATTATTATTTAACGATGCGGTCATGGTTAGTACAATCTTAGAAATAAATATTATAATTAATTAAGAAAACATTTATAATTAAAAAATGATTAGTTATTTATTATGAGCAATTAGTGAAACACTAATTAATAAAACACTTTACAATGAATAGATTATTTATTATGTGCAATTAGTGAAACACTAATTAATAAAACAATTATGGTATTTAAGTTGAATAAACCACCACTGTTGATTTATCTTTTCTATCAATTCCAACCAAGGTGGAACACTGGTTAGAGGCCACTCTTATGACACAATAGGTCATGAGTTCTAACCTCCCCATTATAATTTTGAAATTCCATATCTTGACTTGAGTATTCATTTTCATTAATAATATTGGAATTAATGCCCCCGTGTGCGAGTTGTAGGGGTGGTCAGGAGAACCATAACCCTTGATTTATCTTTCCCACGGACAAATCCTGACCACCACTCAGACAGGCAAACTTAGCCTAGCTTTGTTTTGTATTTTAGATAACTTGTGAATGGTATGTGTTAATGCTTGTAAGTAGTATCCACCCCTGTATTTTGTATGTAAATAGTTATCGCAATCACACTTTTAAGTGAATGGCTAGAAGTACTACTGTTGTTAATATAACTCTGTGTAATCTGGTTTTAATCTGTCCGCACCTTTAAAAAAAAAAATGTTACATCTCTTGAATTTAGACAGAGTTCACTGTTAACCTTGTATAATTGGAGTTAAACAAAATATAATATTTTAGGCTTGGATTTATGTCTTAGTTATGGTTTATAGAGATTTGGGTCGCTACACCTAGTACCTAGTCAACCGAATTTTGGAAAGCTAGTGTGACTAATTCCAGTACCTACATGGAGGTAGAACCGTGAAACCCATGTTTGGTGATTGAGTGTTCTTAATCAATCACATAGTTCTTGGAAGTCAGATGAACCAATTCTAAACTTGTTTGGAAGTGTGGCAAATCGATTCCAAGATAGTAAATATGAAATATGATTTACTAAGTTAAGATGTCGACATACTTTGAACATGTGCAGTAACGCTTATCTTTTATTGTTCAATGATATTCCATAATAGCTAAAGGAAAATCCCGGATCGAAAATAAATTGAGAATCTTTTAATTAAGGTTTTTAATTTTGTTTTTGGAAAATAAAAATTAGTAATGTGCATTTACTAGTTGGAGATTTTCTAAGAGATTTCGGTCATTATTTGGACAAAGCATTTCCAGGAATTATGGAAACCGAATTTGGAAATATATTGCATATCTTGAGAATATTTTCGGTTTTGGAAATTCCTCGGTGTCCAAACTTCATTGGTCTATAAATATCAAAGTTTGCATTTCGAGCAAACTAATCCTCAGAGCCAGCGAAGACGAAGAAGATTTGTGATTTGGGTTCATAATCTTTGGTGTGCACAATACTTGTTTCGGTTAAAGAGGATCCAACTATAATCAGTTTATCCTTGTGGTAGATTGGATTGATTAGTTGAATAGATCGGCATCAATACAATTCTTTGTGATTCAAAGTATTGATTGAAAAATCTTGACAATTACTTTGGTAGTTGTTATTAGATAGATCTAAGGACCCTACAAAGGAGTTTATTGGGATAAACGGAAGAGCTTTTTTTCGAACTCATACCACTTGATTGAAAAGAGTTATTACCAAACAGATTTGTTGTTCCTTTACTGTTTGGAATACGAACCAAAGGAATTGTTCCAAGTACGTGATGCGTGTCGTAACCACAAAAAAATAGTGAATATTTTTCCACCTAATTAACAAGTAATATAGTGTAGTCAAGTTCGTTCCCACGAGGAGCAAGAGGTTTTAGTTGTTTAATTGTCACAAAAAGGGGGGTTTTGGTTTTAGATTTTAAAAGTAAAAGAAAATAAATAAAGCAATTAAAAGATGAAGTTGAAATCAATAAGAGAGACAAGACCAAGGAATCCTTCTTCGTTGCAAAACAATGAATCAAGTTATGTTCTTTTCCACTTTTTATTAGTCACATATTATCACCAACCGTAGGTAAAGCAGCTAGATCAGTGTTAAACCCCTAAATCCCTTATATCACCGGATACGGAAGTTTTCGACTACCGGATTCTATTTACCAAACCACCTAGTAGTAGATCACTCAATATGTAATTTAAATAAACGCATTAAGATTTATGAATTTATTAGGTTGATATTAGTAGTTAGACTCTTAGATCAAGGTCTACTTGCTAACATTGTTTTCACACATAATTGTTCCACGGAATCCATCCGCAAGGTCTCGTGTTTGCTACTTGTGTAAAGAGTCAAGAAACGATTACTTATCCCCTAACTTTCACTAGCTTTAGATCAATTAACATATCAATTTAGTATGCATCCTAAACGACCTATCAATCAAGCATGAATGTATAAACATTCTTATTAGTAAAAACAAACGATAATCATGTGAAAAACTTCAAGATAGAATTGAAAACAAAACTCAAATCATATGTTAAGAACTAGGAATTCATCCTCAATCAATAATAAAATTAGCTACTCATGCTAGGGAGTTCACACAAAGAATAAAGAAAAGAAAAGTGTTGTGTGTGTAAAAGGTGTAGAAGTGTAGAAGTCAAAGTAGAGAACTTCTCTATTTATAGGCTTCAATTTCATAGCAATCCTCTTAGGAATAGAATCCTTTTCCATTTGTAGCTCAACTTCCAAGTCCAAGTATTTCTCAAATCTTCCATCTTCTCTTTCCAAATCCAAACCAAATTCTTCATCCAATTCCAAGTCTTCACACCCATGAGTCTAGAATACTCTTCACAAAATTCTGCACATATTGGGTCACCGGACAAATCCTGGTACCATCGAAATCCGGCCATAAAGCTCCCTGAAATGTCACCGCCGGCAACCTGAGATGTTTCTCTGCAAACAGAATATTCCGTCACGGTTCTGTTAAAGATAACGGTCATCCTGGTCAAACCGTTGGTCATCTGGTCAAGTGCTCAGGGATTCAAACACCGAGTCAGTATCTTACTCCGCTAACTGGTCTTACTCAACTAAGTTGGACCGGTCATCGAATAACTGGGTTACCTCGTCGGCATAAAAATCCGATAGAGTTCCATTTGTTTTCTGGATATTCCCGGCCATTTTCAGGCCTCATTTTTCTTCAATTCCTGCACACCTAACATACATCTAGTTATAAGCATTCATTCCTTGTAACAGCAGCACCACCACTTCCATCTTCTCGACTGCCAATGCAGGACACTGCCGTAGCTCAATCAAACCATAGCAGCAACCTTCTTTATTCATCTCCAATTGCAGTTGCTTACCTATTTAACTGCCAACTGCAACTGCAACATCAGTTCAATCAATTTCACTATCAACCAGGGCCGTCTCTGACAATTCGACGACCTTGTGCCAAAAAGCATAGAACGCCCTTTTACGTAATTTTTTTCACACACTTAGTAATATATTTTTCAAATAAAATCTCTTTTATCTAACACCGAAATGAAGTAATTCATGTCGCAAAAATTAAGAACAATATTAATAAGTCGTGAACTTTCCATCAAAAACGAAAACAAACAAATTTTTAAGAAGCAAAATTTGAGGACAAAGCTACGTCCATAAACAGATTGAAGCAGACAGCCACCAGCCAGTTACTCTTTCAGTTTAGAACCCGTGATGTAATTTTTGCCGTTATAGATAGTGTACCTGCATCATATTTGGTCTCGGCAATAACATCATCTCTGCTGCTTTACTTTCTCAATTTCAGGTGAATGAGATGAACGAGAGAAAACATCTCTCTCGATTTTAGGGTTAAGTTGGATTTGGGGTTAGATGGTACACCCCACTGCTGCATACGATCCACCCTATATGGGTGCCCTGAATAACTTCATAGATGCCTTTAACATTTCCATTTTAAACAAAACTGGCCAGCCTTTAACCGTGGCTAGGCTCCCAACAGTGATCACTTGTGAAATATCCTTTTTGCACTTTCAGCTCAAATTGAGCGACTCCTTCTTCTTTTCTTCCACATGACTCCAAAGTAGCTATAAAACTCAAAACACACGTAAAATACATAATTTACAAGAAAAATAGCAAAAGAAAGCATAGCCAATAGATAATAAATTGGGTGTATTCTACACCTATCAGTACGTGACTTATTACAAGTTGGAGGCGTGGGAATACAGACGGAACTAGGTGAACTATAGGTTTAGTTGCTTGGTCTCAACTATACGAAGTTGGTTTGATTTTTTATAGCGATTTAATCCTATTTGGGTTCATAATCTTTGGTGTGCACAATACTTGTTTCGGTTAAAGAGGATCCAACTATATCGGTTTATCCTTGTAGTATATTGGATTGATTAGTTGAGTAGATCGACATCAATACAATTCTTTGTGATTCAAAGTATTGATTGCAAAATCTTGACAATTACTTTGGTAGTTGTTATTAGATAGATCTAAGGACCTGACAAAGGAGTTTATTGGGATAAACGGAAGAGCCTTTTGTCGAACTCATATCACTTGATTGAAAAGAGTTGTTACCAAACAAATTTGTTGTTCCTTTACTGTTTGGAATACGAACCAAATGAATTGTTCCAAGTACGTGACTTATTACAAGTTGGAGGCGTGGGTATACAGACGGAACTAGGTGAACTATAGGTTTAGTTGCTTGGTCTCAACTATACGAAGTTGGTTTGATTTTGTATAGCGGCTTAATCCTGAAAGTATTCAATTCTGGACAAGGTCCCGGGGTTTTTCTGCATTTGTGGTTTCCTCGTTAACAAAATCTTGCTGTGTCATTTACTATTATTTTCCGCAATTATAATTGTTGTTATTATAATTTAAAGTAAATTACACAAATGTTAATTCCTATTTACTTGATAGTAATGCTATTGTGCTTGGTTAAGTCCGAACCATTTATCAAGTAAACATACTTCGTTGTTGTATTGTCTCGATCTCGTATCCATAGACGATCACACGAAGTGTGAACCGATTAGTTGTATTGTCTCGACTCAGTTCATAGACAATCACTTTCGGAGAAAAGACTTATAGGTGGAAAAGTTTTAGATTGAGGTATATTTGGGTACCCTCGTATTTTCAATCTTGTTATGTGAATTAGATTCAAAGATTCATCTAACGGTGGTTATTGTTTGCTTGGTTCCAAAGCTATCTTAGCTTAAACCTAAAGCAACATATGATTTGAATGTCTATAAAAGGGAAACTTCAAGCAACTAGGATCTTTGAATCCCGACACTACTTTTTGGTGTGTCCTAGTTGTATCAAGAGTCATCCTCTAACCATTTTTAGGGTTTAGCGACTACAAAGTCTTAATAGGGATTTGTGAAGCCAGGTCCAATTATTTTTCCTTGATAACTTGTGTATCCTGATCTTGATCGATTGTTGATTTATCACTTGATAAAGATAGATATAAATCATCAAAGTTCTCTTCGTCTATAACTTTGTTGATTCCACAGGTTGTTAGAGCATAGCTCGGTTGAACTCACCAAGCGTTGGTATGTCAAGTTTGGTTGTCATATTTTAGTATTAAAACTCATCTAGAGTCGCTTGATTAAATACTAGAGTCAACTTCGTTTAGGTTAGACTAGAAAGTCTAGGAATGTTGAGACATACAAGTATTACTCTGAATACCTGAAGAACATGAAGAAGTAACGAACTACAACGAAGACATCATCCTTCCACTTGAGGTTAGTAATATTGACTTGAACTGTTTCATTCCTAACGTATCTTTCAAGTGCTATATTGAAAACGTAACATGCGAAGATGTATATACTGTACATATTGTATATAATACTCTAGTGATGAGACATGATCATAATAGTATGGTCATAGTATTAAGGAATTATAATATGAAGTATAACGCTTATCTTTTGAAATTCATAGATATGACATCGACATAATCTTGTATATAATTTTATGATTATGTGTATGGGTGTATGGTGAAGATTTCATCTTAGGAAACAATGTTTTACATTTGTTTAAAGGAAGTACATTCATGAACTTGTTTCATGAATCGAAAGGTAAATCAATAGGTTTATTGGTCCGGATATTCATTGCATATTCTTTGATGACCAATATGTGTGAGTTGGTAGAACCGATCTTAACTCAGGTTATGTATCTTGGTATAACCGATCACAATACCTAGACTTATGATTTGGTATGACCGGTCCTGGTAATTGGTGTAACCAATCCTAAGTAATCACTATGAGATGGTACGATCGATCCTTGTAATTGGTGTAACCGATTCTGGTAATTGGTGTGACCGATCATAAGTGTTGTGTGGCCGATCCTTATAATTGGTATAACCGATCCTAGTGACTGATATGACCTATCACAAGTAGATACCATGTGTATATGGAACCTATCCTTGTAATTGGTGTAACCGATCCTAATGACTTGTGTGACCGATCATAAGTAGGTACCATGTTGAGGTAGATCCGATCCTAATGATTAGTATAACCGATCCGAACCCATGTATGTGACTTGGTAAGATCGATCACAACTAACCGTTGTGACTTGGTATGACCAATAACATAGTAGTCTTGGAATACTGGTAAACAATTATAAACTTGTTTGGAAGTGTGGTAGAACCGATCCCAAAAACCAAATCCATGTAAATATGAAATAAGGATTTGCTGAGTAAAGATGTCAACATACTTTGAACACAAGAAGTAACTCTTATCATTTATTGTTAAAAGATATTCCTTGGTACTCAAGGTGATCCTGTGCCGAAATAAATTAAGAATCTTTTAATTAAGGTTTTTGGTTTTATATGCTTTAATTACCAGCAATTAATGCATAGCTCTAGAGAATAAAAATTAGTAATGTTCATTTACTAATTGAAGATTTTCTATGAGATATTTCAGAAATATTGGACCAACATTTATTGTAAATAGGAAAACCGAATTTGGGCTTTCATTGCATATCTTGAGTATATTTTAGGTTTTGGAAATTCCTTGGTGTCCAAACATCATTGGTCTATAAATACCTAAGTTTGCATTTTTAGCAAACTATCCTAAGAGCCAGGCAAACTTCATTATTTGTTGTTTCTGGTGGAGCCTCTATTCGTAGAGGAAATTATCCTAATTAGGTGAAATCTCTTACGATCGCTCGTTTAAAGACTTCTGTGGGATCAAGAAGCTCTACGAGTACCGTTGGTGGGAAACTAGATAATTACAATGTTATTAGTTTTCGATTTGATATGATTGACTAACGGTTGTTGAAATTTTGATTGCACCTAGTTTCTTTATGCTTGAAAATCTTCTCTTTTGATAAAATATTCACTCAGACTAGATCAAAGTATCGACGGGATCTTTAAAAATGTTGTTTGATCTAAACACATCTTGTGATAATCCATTGTTAACAGACTCCGTTCTGTGCGTGATTGATCACAAGAGATTCAAGTGGTGTTGTGCAAGTATTTGAAGGCAATAAAAAATTTAAAGACAAAGAAGAATTCTTATTAGTTTTCGTATATTGTGGATTTAGCACAAACCTTGATCGGCTGGGATCCAACTAGAATTAGTTTATCTTTGATAGATCTGATTGATTAGTTGCGTGAGATCGACATTCTCTATGTTTGTCTTTGAGATCTATATTGATTGAATGCAAATCTATACTTGACTATTTCGGTAGTTATTGTTTAGATTGATCTAACCAGACAAAGGATTTTATTAGGTTAAAAATAAGAGCCTTTGTCAACGACTCATCTATATCTTGTAGATTGATTAGAGTGGTTACCAAACAAATTCTTCCTTTGCTGTTTGGAATACGATCCAAAGGACTTGCTATTAACGTGTGTGACTCTAGATGTCGAAGGAGTAGGGATACTGAGGGAACTAAGTAGCTAGGGGTAGTCTGCTTGGTATCAACTATACGAAGTTGGTTTAGATTTTGTATAACAAATTAATTTTGAGAGTATTCAAAACTGGCCTAGGTCCCGGAGTTTTTCTGCATTTGTTGTTTCCTCGTTAACAAAAGCTTGTTGTGTCTTTTACTTTGTTTTCCGAATTATAATTGTTATTATAATTAAGTAAAATACACAAGTACATTAACTCCGTAATACTTGATAGTGATCCTATAGAGTTTCGGTTATTTCCGAACCTATTATCAAGTACACACTTTGTTGTCGTATTGTCTCGATCTTGTATCCATAGTCAATCACACAAGTAATCTTGTTGTTGTATTGTATCGATCTCGTATCTGTAGACGATCAAAGCGAAGTGAACCGAATTGTTGTATTGTCTCGACTCTGTCCATAGACGATCACATTCGGTAGAAGACTTATAGGTTGATAAATAAAAGATTGTAGTGTATTTGGATACCCTCGTCTTTTCACAGGTTTTATACTTGTGAGGTGAATAACAATCTGGTTGCACTTCGGGTTGCACAAGTCCGGATTTTGGGGTTAACTAGACTTTGTTTATTGCTATCGATTTCCATATCTTTGATCAAACTATTTGATTTTAAAAGGATATCATATATAGGCTTAATCTGTGGGAGGTAGATTTGGTTTAAAGTCTTCAGTTGAGTTGAAACAACTCTTAGTTGGTGTGATGTCAGCTAAGGGAATTAATTGCGCGGAGTCCTGCTGGGATTAAAGAGGCGCAAGGAGCGCGACCGTACCTTAATCGGTGGGATACCTTTTAGGAATCAACTATATTCCAGTACGAAGTTAATTGGTAGTAAGCTAGTGTTTGTAGCGGCTTAATGCAATTTGGTGTTCAATCTGGATTAGGTCCTCGAGTTTTCTGCATTTGCGGTTTCCTCGTTAACAAAACTTCTTGTGTCTGTGTTATTTATTTTTTCGCATTATATTGTTTATCTTTATAATTGAAATATTACAGGTTGTGCGTTGATCAATCATAGTAGAGACACCTGACCTAGTTTGTTGGATGCGACTTGATTGATTCTTGGACATTGGTCTTTGGTACCGTCCAAGTAATCTCTTTGTGATAGGTTCACGGATTTGACCCTGTAAACGTTCTAATCGCAATAGAGAGACATAAATATGAATATACTATTCCGAGTTGTATTGAGTTTGTCCATACAGATTGCCTAAGAAAAAAGTGGTGGTGTATTTTGGTACCCCGCGTTTTCAGAAATGATGCATCAACAAAGACCCCGTGAAAATTTGGATGGTAAGGGAACTAGTACTTGGGAAGATTTCAAAGAGAGCTTAAAGAGTAGTGGGTATTTTAAACAACTACTTCCTGGATCAAAAGAATATCGTCGACTCGTGGAAAATGTTCAAGAATATTATAATTATTGCTTTTCCCGGGCAAGGTATTGTTGTTTTCATATAAACAGTTTCCACTTTGCATACTTTTTTTGAAAAGGACGAAAGCATTTATTAAGAGAAGCAGAGGGAGGATATACAAGTCTACCAGGGGTAGAAACAGAAAAGAAAATCAAAAAAATGTAGAAAAGAAAAGGTTACAAGAAAAGAGATCCCTAATCCAAAACAGTAGCAGCAAAATTTATATGCAATGTGTTCAATTGCTAGTAATTTCCATGCTCTTCATGTTGGGTGTTTGAATGTATTTTTTCAGTGATATGTATGAGTGCTCTAGTTAGACGTATTGACGAAATCTTTGCTTTGCCCCATTCCTCTGAAGAATTTAAGGGTCTTGATCTTCCTCCTTCAGATAATGATGCTTGACTTTACGATGGTGAAAATGAGTTAAAATTGGGCATGGTAGAGAGAGAGAGAGAAAGAGTTGGAACTCTACGAATTAAAGAAAAGAAAAAGAGTCAAAATGCAAAAGAAAAGAAGGATGCGAATCGTTCTGCTGAAAGTGCCGCAAATGACTCTGATCTTGGTGATATTGTGAATTCAATGTAATCATTTGTCCGAAAGGTTTCAATCTATGAGGGTGCAGAGGTCCTTACAAACATGTATGTAATTATACATCTTGTTGCAGTATCACCTATAAAATCTTTTCTTTTTCACTGTAAACTGTCATAACATCATTATTTACACTATACGTATGTTTTGCGTAATGCGATAAACACTTTATCATGTTTTATAAATTCGACGAGCTTTTATAGTCACTGTGGGTCATTCCTTTCCTCTTACTACTAATTACAGTTTGTGATTCTACGCGTCCCATGTAATTATGGCACGTATTTACTGTTGAGATAATTAGTCCCACATTGTTGTATTTAATTTTGTACACCCAACGACACCCGACGGTTTTCTTCCCTGGCGGTAACTTAACAATACTCCACGTATCATTGTCTTCTAAAGCTTTCAACTCATCTTTCGTCGATGTATTCCACACTGGATTGGATTTGGCTTCTGTGAAGTTTTTAGGTTCTTGGGTGCTTGATATAGCACTTAAAAAAGCAGCATGTGAAGCACCCAAATTATCATACGTTAAATAAGCCTGCATTGGATAGGCAACAGAATGATAAGTGTAAAAATCTTTCAACTTTTCTGGTGCTTTCCTCTCCCTATTTGATTTTCTCACTATCGGCGCGGAAGCATTTTCAACTGTAGAAGTAGAAACCTCTTCAAGTATTGTAGTTTCGGGTTGTACGGTGCACTTCACTTGATCCAAAGATCATGTGCAACTTCACTTGGTGGAGCTGGTAACTCAACTACTTTATATCATCTTCATTTGGGGTACCATCACTAATGGGTAATTTATCATTAATAACGGAAGTGGTATCAAATCATCCAAGTTCTCCCCACAGGACCAACTTCCGCCATTTCTAAAAACGATGTATTTTCATCGAATATAACATCACGATAAACAACAATTTTACGAGAAGCTGTATTATAGCATATATAACCTTTTTTTGTCGAAGAGTATCCGAAAAACACACACTTTGTAGCTCTTGCATCAAGTTTATCAAGGTGTTTAGCTTGTAAATGCACATAACACACACACCGAAATACTCGAAGATGAGAAATATCAGGTTTCTTGCTTTTTAAAACTTCCAAAGGCGACTGAAATTCAATAACCTGACTAGGAAGTCGATTAATCAAGTATGTAGTCACAAGGACCCATGAGACCCAGTACTTCTTAGGAACATCCATTTGAAGCATAAGAGCACGAGTTGTTTCTAATATATGCCGAAGTTTCCTTTCCGCAACACCATTTTGCTGCGATGTACCAACACAACTAGTTTGGTGAATAATACCGTAGCTGCGGAGATAACTTGGTAACGACCCTTTGACAAATTCAGTCCCATTGTCTGATCTAAAACATTTGATTTTAGCATCAAACTGATTTGTTACCATTAGATGAAATTCTTTAAAAATAGAAGCTACCTCAGTTTTAGATTTAAGAAGATATATCCATGTAGCACGGGACCAATCATCAATAAATATCACAAAATATTTAAATCCGTCATAAGAATCAATTGGAGCAGGACCCCATAAATCTGAGTGAATCAATTCAAGAGCCATAGTTGATCGTGACATTGAATTAGGAAATGGCAAACGAGATTGTTTAGAAAATTGACAAACATCACAAACTCTTGACTCAACAGAAAGCGAAGGAAACAGTCTAGACAAAATATTGTTGGAAGGGTGCCCAAGCCTTTTATGAAAAATGCAGCTTTGCTTAGATCTTTTAGCGAAGTACGCCCTGTTAATAGACGTCAATAGATATATCCCATGCGAATAAATACCTTCACCAATCTTCTTCTTCGTCTTTCGATCCCGAAAGATGATGGAAGTGGGAGAAAAAGTTACGTCACAAATACGCCATGTTTGCCAGAGCTAGGTACAAATTCATGAACTGACGAAGGATTATTTGCCATATGATCTGTAGCTCCCGAATCAACTATCCAAGTGTTACTTTTGAAATTAGACGAGCTAAATAAGGCGAGTAAATTACCTGAAGCGAGAGCAGACTTTTGATCGGACTTACTCAGCTGCTGAAAGAATTCATTCAATTGATTCATAGTAAACGAAGTATTATTAGCTACGGCAGCACGGTCGATCTTATATTTTTCAAAAATGGCCTTAAGGTGAGGATGTAGGTCCCAACACCTCTCCTTGGTATGTCCAGTTTTATTACAATGATCGCAATTATAGATTTCTCGCTTACATTTGCCACGAAAGTTTTTGCCTTTCTCGGTGCCAGACGATCTTCTTTTATCGTCTTTTTCGGTCAAAAGAGCACTAGATTCAGCTGCATCCGGAACCCCCTTGTGAATTGGATTCATGGCATTTTACGCTTATCTTCTCGTTGGATGGTTGCACACACACTTGACAAGGTTGGTATTTCAGTGCTCATGAGAATATTACTTCTTAAAGCTTCATGTTCAGATTTAAGGCTGCTAAGTACATCAAAATTTTTATCTTCTTCAACTCTTTTCAGCAAAGTTTTTGCATCAGTGGTATGCGGTCGATATAAATCGAGTTCATCCCACTTTTTCTTTAAGAAACCATAATGTTCAGTAAAGCTTTTATCGCCTTGTTCAGATTAGGGGATATTGCATCTTTGAACCATAATGTAACCTCCATTGATATTGTTAAAATACGGGCATCCAACTCAAAACCAATTGGCGATGAGTGGAGAGGTCCTAAGGGATTATAAGCCACATGATCTTAGATTGACCAACAATGTGGGACTAATTATCTCAACACTCCCCCTCACGTGTAGCCTCATTGGGTCTAACACGTGGACAATTAAATCGGGTGACGCGGAGTAAAGGCGCGGTCTAATGACTCGTCGCAAATAGCCTGCTCTGATACCATGTTAAAATACGGGCATCCAACTCAAAACCAATTGGCGATGAGTGGATAGGTCCTAAGGGATTATAAGCCGCATGATCTTAGATTGCCCAACAATGTGGAACTAATTATCTCAACATTTACCTATCCAGTTGGCACGTTGGCTGCTAAACACAATATCACACTAACAAATTATCCACATTATCGTTCTTGAAGGAACTCAAACATGGTGGATCTGGATGTAGAAAACTTTATGAAAGATATTGAATCTGTAATGGGTAGATTTGGCGGCCGTGATGAAGCTGATATTGAAAAAGGATCTTCTTCAGATATGGGATTCGGTAAATATTTTATTAGGATTCAGATTTTTTATTATTATTTGTACCTAATTTACTTGTGTGAACACGGAGGTATGTTCGTGTCCACAAACAATATTCTCATTAATGATAGAATCAATGAGACAGATGAAATATGTGTAAAAACACAAATCCGAAGCCTGATAGTCTAGGAGCCTTCGGGCTCGTCCTCGTCTAGCCTTGCAGGTATGATTAAAGTAAAATCTACAATGCGTAATAAATAAGAGCGATGCGTGAAGTAGATGATGTACGATGCGGAATGTAAATGAGACGATGGTTTACGTGGTTCAGCACTAAGACCTACGTCCACGGGGGTGGTGTTTCACTTTGAGTTCAGAGATTACAAAGATAATCGAATGACTTTGAGTGAGGAAATAAGCTAAGAAGGAAATAAAACTCATACTTACTCTTCCAACTTCTCTTTCCCGGGCTCTCTCTTGCTCTCACTAAAAAATGGTCGACCCCCTCTCCCTCAGTGGGTTGGGGTATTTATAGGCTTCTCTTGTGGGTCCCTTTCTTCGAGTATAACTATCCTTATCGTTTTGGTTACTGCGTCTTCCCGATGCTATCTTCGTTCGGACCTAGTGTTCTCTAACGACATTATGTAGAGACAAAGATGGACCTTCTTATTCTCCACAAGGCGTTCGACACGTACCCTATGTATAGGGTGTTTAATGCGGGTGGTTGGGGTGGCATGCACGTCCTTGAATGCTGTTGACGCGTGTGTCAGCCTCCCTTGCTCCCATCCACTCGATTTGGATCTTTCTTGGGATGAAGGAAAGTTAACTTTTAGGTCTTCTCTGGTGCTCCGCGGTGGTTCCTTCATCCGGTGCTTCTTACTCTGTCATCGTTGGATCTTGCATGAGGATGGGCACGTGGCAGACGAAGATGGTGATTGCCCCTTAGGTGTCGCAATGTAACATCATCGTTTCAATGTTTTAATCCCTCATGCCGTACACGTGTCTTCTTCATGACACGTGGTCTATTATTGATTATGTGTATATAATTTGCCCCTTTTCTTCTAAGTTGGAAATTGGTCAAAGTTAGAAGAAAACTGTCTTCATAGTCTCTTCATCTCTCCGTAATAACTCCCCTTATATTTTAGGGCACGTTCCCCACTCCTAGCATTTAGTTCCTCTCGATTTTCGGAGCAGTTTTCCTTTCATTTATTGTGGTTATAAGTAGGTGAAGAGGTCAAGGCATAATAACTTTTATTCCTTCTCATTTTCTTCTTCATTCTCTGTCTTCTTTATTCCCTGTCTTCTTCATTCTTATTCTGGGAGGGATTCCTTATTTTGTTTTATTTTTGTTCTTAACTGCTGCAGTTATTTGTTCTCTGTCCTAAATTCGTTTTGACGAGGATTTCTTTGATATCTCTTGCCGCGGCCGCTTCCTGGTCTTCTGCCTGCTACGGTTACTGGTAAGTAGTTCTTCTTGCGTTTTTATTTCTGCTACTGTTGCTTCTCGTTTGATGATCCTAGGTTTTGTGATGAAGAACAATTTATACGAAAGTATATATACTTGCCCATGTTCTTTATCACAAAATTTGGGGTCTTCCGCCCTGTTAGCTCTTTTAATTCTTCCGTGTTCTTGACATGATGATGTTTTCGGTGCAATCTGATTGATTTTAATTCAGTTTTTCGTCTTTGTAGGGTTCAATTTTTGATCTTCGTTTTCTTTTCGTGCCCCTTGTAGGTATGGCTGACCACGATCGAATCCCTTATAGAACTCCGCCAACAAGTCCTTATAGGTCTCCTCCTATTAGAAGTCCCGATACATCTCCGCCAGGGGGTGGTCCGTTCAGACCTTCGTTGCCATATCATCATTCCTATAGAACCGCTTCGTCATCTAGTGCTAAAACTTCTTCTCAAAAGGCGGGGAATCAACCGAGGGGTTCTCATTACGCTGTTAATCGTCCTGTTGATAAATCTTCATCATAGCGTTCGGAGCCCCTGGATGTCCAACCCTTCCGTTCCTTAGCTCCGTCTGTCCAAAAGCCTAAAGTTTCGCTAAAAATTGCTCCTGTTAAAGAAACACTTCCACAGAATCCTTCGTTGACGAGAAATTTGCCTACCAAGAGAAAAGCCTCGGATATGAGCCCACCGAAGAAATCATCGTTGGGCAGAGCTGCATCTACTGGGGCTGCGCCTTCCGTGCGAACTGCTCCAACTTCGAAGAAAAAGAAGAAATTTTCCTTCAGGAATATCAAACTCGAAGAATTCAAGGCGAGGCTGATAGGTGTCGTAAAACACCTAATTTACTATCGAGTATTTATGCTTTCTTTGCTACTTTTCTTGTAAATTATGTATCTTATGTGTGTTTTGAGTTTTATAGCTATTCTGGAGTCGCACGGAGGAAAAGAAGAAGAAATCGCTCAATTTGAGCCAGAAGTGCAAAAAGGTCATTTTAGAAGCGAGTGATATGTGGAGCCGACCCAAGGTTAAGGGGCGGTCATCTGGTTAATCCTTAGCAGTGATCGGATGCTAATAACCAACCCTACTTCTATACCCTAAACTCGAGAGAATATGTCTCTCAATCATCTCAATCATTTTCCCCAAAAATTGAGAGAGGAAAGCAGCTGTGACTGCTAATAAAACTGAGAGAGGAGATTGAATTTGCGATGATGGTTTGGGGCTGAAATCGAATCAAGAATAGAGATGAGTTCGAATTGAGATGTTGTTGCTGTTCTTGAGAAATTTGAGACATCAGAAGTGGGTTTGTGTTGGTGTTCTTGAGAGATTCAATGGAGAAGATGGTGGTGCTTGTACCGTAGTCGAATCAGGCGAGTATTGTTGCTGTTGAACAACACAGGAAGGAATGAAACTGAACCCAAAAATTGAGGAGAAGAATTAGGTCATGGAACTGAAGAACAAAAGGAAATTAGTGGTTGAGATCCGAGTAACTGAATCTGAGATGGGTTGTGGCTGTTGATTTCGAATGAATTGAACACAGTGATGATGGCTGCTATTGAATCTGAAATTGAGGCAGAGAAGAAGAATTGAAACTGATGAACGAGATGGTGATTGTTTTGGGGTCTCAGATGAATACGAATTAGGGTTTCTCAAGAATTCAGAGAATTAGTAGGATAATAAGGGTTTGAATTGAATCTCTGGCTTGCAAGAAATTGAAAGAATCAAAGAAGGAATATATCCGGTGGTGGATTTAGGGTTCTTAACATTGAATTTCGAAATTGAGGAAGAAATGGTGCAGTTCAGGGAGGATTTGTCCGTGGCTGATTCTGGCTGATAATGATGCTGTCTCAATGGAGTTTCCTGTGGCTGTTGTCTCATTGGAGGTATTGATGATGGAACTCGAGTGGAGTGTTGGTGATTTCTAGGGTTTGCTGTAGTTTATATTGCAGCGAGTTGGCGATCTTTGGTTACGTGGAGTCGAGACTGCAGAGGTTTGGATGGGATTGAGTGGTCGATGGACTCGGGTGAAGAAGCGATTGATGTTAGAGCAGAAAATGATGGTGATGAATCTCGAAATGGGTATTATGGGTTTGTGCACAGTGCTTTGGCGAGCGAAGATTGAAGCTGCGGAATGCAGGAAATGCAGGCAAAGCAATGGCTGGAGACTCGAGGCACGGAATGTGGTCTTGGTAGCAATTTGAAGTAACTGGAATTGAGATGATTGAATGGAAGCTGCAGAATGGTTAGGGTTGAGTAAATGGGTGTTGGTTTGAGTCACTGAAATGGTTATTGAACTGCAGAAGTCATGGATGTGAGCTGATATAGGAACTGGTGGTGCAGCTACAGGTGATGCCATGGTGTTGTGGTTCATAGAAGAGGATGCAGAATAGATAAGGTCATCACGATCTTTGTGTATGAGAAATAACAGGCTGAGGCGAGGAATGGCTTGTGATTCAGATGAGAAGTTGATTTGCTTCTGTGGAGGTAGTTAATTGCAGGTGGTGTTAGTGGCAATGGATTAAAGGCAAAGAAATGAGCTGCGATGAGTGTTGTAGGGTTGCGAGACAGATGTGGAGGAATTTGTGGTGATGCTGGTGCGGTGGCCTGAGAAGCTGAAGGCTAGGAGCAGAAATGAACTGAGTTGGATGGTTGTGACAGGTGCATTGGCTGAACTACAATTGGATTGGAGTAGTGAGTATGAAGCAGAAGCGGAAAAGATTCGAGAAGTTGCAGTCAAGTCAGGTTCAGGTGAAAATGGCAGGAGTGGCTTTGAGGTTGCAAAATGTGAATGTGGGTTGTATGGAATGAATGTGTGCTTTAAGTTGCAGCTAGGTATGAGAATGCAATATGGACTTGAACTGTGCAGTGGTAGCAGCTGAGACTAGTGAAGAAGCTGTTATGTGAAATAGATGAATCTTAGGAAGAGCTGCAACTGGTGTTGGCTTGGGTTCGTGATGCTCAACCGTTGTGCTAATGACTATATAGGAACTGGTAGTGATTTGGCTTGAGACTGTGTTGTAGAATGAATGGGTTTCTACAGGGCCATCATGGCTGGAAGCTTTGGCCAGTGCAATGGCCTTGGCCAATACCAACTCACACCTTGACTCGGTCTGACCGAGTTGAACCGAGCTGACTCATTGACCGGTGACCGGGTGGACTTTGCCGGTCACCTGAGATACTTTCCGATGCCGGATTCCGGCCGATTTCCGACCACAATACCAGTTTTCCGGTGACCGTTTTTGGGCAGAGTTTTTACATGGGTTTTTCTCACACATGGGCTTGGTGGACTTCTATCTTTTGGACCTTTGAAGATTAGACCTAATTTTGGAAACAAGAGAGCTATTTAAAGGAAAGACTTCTACAACTTAGATCACATATTATTCTTGGAACTTGGAGAGCCAGTTTTGTTTACGCTTCTAGGGTTTGCTTTTGTTCATCTTCTTCTTTTCAATTAATATTTTTATGATGAACTCCATAGCTATGAGTAGCTAAACAAATATTATTGGTTATGGGATAAAGTTGATTTCTCAATATGTTATATGATTCAATGAATTAGTTTTGTCTCAATATTCTATTGTTTGTGATTCACAATTAATAGTGTTATATGATTTGATAGTTTGTTTGGTTGAGTCCGGAATCAATCCGATTTACATTCATCTCTAGAGTTATATTAGGGTTTTCAATACGAAAAAGTTGTTTATCCCTGATTCTAAGTAGCATAATTGTGGGTAGTGCTTGTAGTGATATATCCTACTAGTCACAAGTGAATCATAACTTTTGTTAAAACGATTAGTGCTTTTACACATTCGTTTGCATTGGTTAGTCTTATTCCATAGAACTTATAGCTTTTAGGGAGTTAAATCTAATTGTGCTTTTACACTTTAGGTTGCTTTCTAGGAAGAATTCACATATGCATCTTTTAATGTGGTTATGATGAAAACAGGGAATTAGCGGGATGTACTTGCGATCAAGGTATCCTAGGACTATTAGTAGATGAGAGATTAAAATACCAATTCTAATCATTGATAAAAATACATGTTTGTGAATGATACTATCCCGTGACCAATATCTTCTCCTTATTGATTATTCCAATTATTTTCTTTGCTCTATTTTATTTTTACTTTAGTATTTCGTTAAAACAACAAACATCCCCCCTTGGTTACCTTAGAAACTGAAAATCGCATAACAACAATTGCCTCTCTGTGGATACGAACTCTTCCTTACCTTGTACTTCATTCATATTTAGTGAGTAAGAAAGTGAAATTATTTTTGACGCTTACGACAGCGATCAAATTTTGGCGCCGTTGCCGGGGAGGCATACGGCTTGTTATTAAGTTCTTAGTTTCTTTTTATAATTTCTGCTTTTATCTTTGCTTTTCGGTTCTTATCTTGTTTCTCACTTGTTTGGGAGAATTGTTTTCAGGTACCTAATCCCTGGCTTCTAAAGATTGGAACTATGCAAGGTGCGGGATAGCTACTCGAAGGGGCACAATACTCCAACCAAGTCAAGACACAACAAAAAATATAGAGTTAGAGGTGGAAGGAGAAGTACAAATAGAAGGAGAACAAGAGGTTCCATTCGTAGACGAACCACAAGTTGAAGAAGAAGAAACAATGGGTGATGCAAATCGTTCACTCAAGGACTTAGCTTCTCATAGGATTGATACACAACAGGGGTGTATTCAAACGAACTCTACTTTTGAGATAAAGCCGGGGTTGCTTAGAGAATTACCAAAATTCCATGGCATGGTGAATGAAGACCCAAACAAACATCTTATGGACTTCCACACCATTGTCACGGCCATGCTTCCAGCGGATGTTGAGGCGGATGGTGCAATGTTAAAAGTTTTTCGTTTCTCTTTGATGGATAGTGCTAAGGATTGATTATACTATTTACCTCCCGGAAGTGTCACGACATGGAATGGGTTGAAGAAACTCTTTTTAGAGAGATATTTTCCTGCATCAAAGGCTACTCAAATTCGAAAGGAGATTTGTGGGATGAAGCAAAACGTGGGAGAATCCTTATATGAATGTTGGGAACGATACAAGAGATTGGTGGCAAGCTGCCCTCACCACCAATTCAGTGACGCTATGATCATCCAATACTTCTATGAAGGACTCCAATCAAGTGATAGGAATCTTATTGACGCTGCGGGTGGTGGTGCACTAGTTAGCAAGACGGTGGCACAAGCTAGAGAGTTGATTGAAAACATGGCAGCAAACTCCCAACAGTTTTTGAGCCGTGGTTCGGATGTGCTTCTAAGAAGAGTGAGTGAAGTGAGCGAGGTTGAGGAACTTCGTCAACAAATGGGTAACATGTCAGCAATGATGCAACAAGTTGCAGCCGCGGTTATACCAAGTTCTACTCGATGTTATGAAGATGAGCAAGCTAATGCGGTCTTTCCAAATCAACAAAGACGGTATGATCCCTACTCTAACACTTACAATCCGGGATGGAGAGATCACCCCAATTTTAGCTATGCCAACAAGCAAGGAGCGGTTCAATAACCTACCTTCAACTCTTCAAGTGGATTTCAACCTCAACAACAACAATTCCAGTAGAGACAACAATTTCAAAGAACCACAAGCACAACAATCAATGTAAAATCAAGGTTCCGATATTGACTCAAAGCTTCAAACAATGATGCAAGGCATTTCTACCATGTTCAAAGAGAGTCAACAGGAAACTAAGAGTGCTATCAAGGAGTTGCAAACACAAATGGGCTCCAGGGCTATTGAGTTGAACCAATTGAAGGCACAAAATAGTGGGAAACTCCCTTCTCAACCTATTAACCCAAAAGAGGGTGTCAATGCTATTACGTTGAGAAGTGATACACAACTTGTGCAACCCGAAATTACTGATTCGGGCAAGGTGGAAACACCAAAGGAACCTGTTTTGGAGGAGAATAATGAGGATTCTCCCAAACTTCTGAGGTACCTATTCCTAACTCTAAAAATCCGGTTTCTACTTATGTTCCTCCTTTACCTTTTCCTCGCAGATTTGCAAGTTCTAAGAAGGCGGAACTAGAAAAGGAGATTTTAGACGTTCTAAAGAAGATCCATGTGAACATACCACTCATTGATGCTATTAAGCAAGTTCCAAAGTATGCAAAGGTGTTGAAGGATTTGTGTACCAATAAGCAAAGGCTCAAAGGTAATGAAGTGCTTAGTGTGGGGGAGAATGCTTCGGCAATCTTACAACACAAACTCCCACTTAAGTGCAAGGATCCCGGTAGTTTTGACATTCCCGTCACAATTGGTAACACAACGTTTAACAAAGCTATGTTGGATTTAGGTGCATCCGTTAATGTTATGCCTGCGTCAATGTATAATTCACTTGATCTTGGTCCTCTTAAAAAGGCTGAAATTGTATTGCAATTGGCCGATCGCTCTAATGTCTACCCAATGGGTATTGTTGAGGATGTTCTTGTGCAGGTTAATCAACTTGTATTTCCAGCTGACTTTTGTGTGTTAGAGATGAATGAAGGTTCACCGGACTCGTCTCTTCCATTGCTACTTGGGCGTCCCTTCATGAAAACGGCGAAAACGATAATTGATGTGGACAAGGGAACGTTGACCATGGAGTTTGATGGAGAAACAATACGTTTCAACATTTTCGAGACGATGAGATATCCTAGTGATGTCCACTCTTGTTTCTCCATTGATGTTATGGATACATTGGCACAACAAATGTTTGAATTAAATGGTGATGATGCTTTGGAAACCGTGTTAACTACATCCATGGATAATGGTGTAGAGTGTGGTAATGAAGTCAAGGAAGCCCTTGGTGATCTTAATTCACTACACTGATGCCCGGAAACTCATAATATCTCTTTTATTTCTTTACCATGCAGTGATGAAAAGCTTGTACCTTCAATTGTTAAATCTCTAAAGTTAGAATTGAAACCTCTTCCTGATCACCTAAAGTACTTGTACTTGGGTGATAATGAAGAGTTACCTGTGATTGTTTTTAATGAGCTTAGTGATTTACAGGAGCAAAAACTTCTAAGGGTGCTAAGGAAGTACAAGACGGCCATAGGATGGACAATTGCCGATATCAAGGGTATAAGCCCTGCCGTTTGTATGCACAAAATTCGTTTGGAGGATGATGCAAAGCCTACAAGGGAAGCACAACGTCGTTTGAACCCTCCCATGATGGAAGTTGTGAAAAAGGAGATACTCAAGCTTTTGGAAGTGGGTGTTATCTACCCCATATCCGATAGCAAGTGTGTGAGTCCGGTACAAGTAGTACCAAAGAAATCAGGTGTGACAGTGGTGGAGAATGATAAGAATGAACTTGTCCCAACTCGTGTGCAAACCGGTTGGAGGGTTTGTATTGATTATAGAAAATTGAACGCCACTACTAGAAAAGATCATTTTCCATTACCTTTTATTGATCAAATGCTTGAACGTTTAGCTGGACACTCTTATTATTGCTTTCTTGATGGATATTCAGGTTATAATCAGATTGTGATAGCGCCAGAGGACCAAGAGAAAACCACTTTCACTTGTCCTTTCGGTACTTTTGCTTATAGAAGGATGCCTTTTGGCTTATGCAATGCTCCAGCTACCTTTCAAAGGTGTATGGTAAGTATCTTTTCGGAATATGTTGAAAACATAATCGAAGTGTTCATGGATGACTTTAGTGTCTTTGGTGATTCATTTGACCTTTGCTTGAACAATTTGTCTCTAATCCTTGAATGATTTGTTGAAACAAATCTTGTGCTAAATTGGGAGAAGTGCCATTTCATGGTAACTCATGGCATAGTTTTAGGCCATATAATATCTTCTAAAGGCTTGGAAGTCGATAAATCTAAGATAGACCTTATTCGTGCTCTAACCCCCCCACTACGGTGAGGGAGATACGCTCTTTTCTTGGTCATGCAGGTTTCTATCGTAGATTCATCAAGGACTTTTCCAAGATATCATCACCACTTTGTAATTTATTGCAAAAGGATGTGGTTTTTAACTTTGATGAAAAATGTATGGCGGCATTCAATCGTTTGAAAGAACTTTTGATTTCAGCCCATATCATTAAACCACCGGATTGGAGTAAGCCTTTTGAGCTCATGTGTGATGCAAGTGACTATGCGGTTGGTGCGGTGCTTGGGCAACGTGTGGGAAGCTTCCTCATGCTATTTATTATGCTTCTAGAACATTAAATGAGGCCCAACAAAACTACACAACCACTGAAAAAGAGTTATTAGCCATTGTTTTTGCTTTAGAAAAGTTTTGCTCTTATCTAATTGGTACAAAAGTTGTTGTCTTTTCTGATCATGCAAACGCTTAAGTACTTGCTTACAAAGAAAGAGGCGAAACCGAGGCTCATACGATGGATATTACTCTTGCAAGAGTTTGATATTGAAATCAAAGACAAGAAAGGAATTGAGAACACCGTTGCGGATCACTTGAGCCGTCTTGCTGTAGATAAGGAGACTATCCCATTGCGTGAAAGTTTCCCGGATGAGCAACTATTCTCAATTGCCTTTGGAGAACCATGGTACGCTGATATTGTCAATTACTTAGTTTTTAAACAAATCCCAAAGAACTTGTCTCGTGCTGAGAGGGAAAAACTTAAGAAGTTGGGGAACCAATACATATGGGATGATCCATACTTATGGAAACATGGTAGTGACCAAGTAATAAGAAGGTGCGTTCCCGAATCTGAATTTAATTATATCTTGTCTTTTTGTCACTCTTATGCTTGCGGAGGACATTTTGGGAGTAAGAGAACTGCTCACAAGGTACTTGAAAGTGGTTTTTATTGGCCAACTTTGTTTAAGGATGCACATATATTTTGTACAACTTGTAATAGGTGCCAAAGAACCGGCAATCTAGGTGCCCGAAATCAAATGCCACAAACTTTTATTCAATTTATTGAAGTTTTTGATGTATGTGGTATTGATTTTATGGGGCCTTTTGTCAACTCCCATGGGAATTTTTATATCTTACTTGCGGTTGATTATGTCTTGAAATGGGTGGAAGCTAAAGCCACCCCAACTAATGATTCTAAAGTGGTTTCAGATTTTGTGCAAGCTAATATTTTTGCAAGGTTTGGAATTCCAAGAGCCATAATTAGCGATGGGGGTTCTCACTTCAAAAACAGGATTTTACAAAGCTTGTTGACGAAGTACAATGTGTCGCACAAGATTGCAACACCTTATCATCCCCAAAAAAATAGACAAGCCGAGGTGTCTAACCGGGAGGTGAAATCTATTCTAGAAAAGACTGTGAACCCAACAAGGAAAGATTGGAGCATGCGACTTAATGATGCTTTGTGGGCTTATAGAACCGCATACAAGACACCTATCGGGATGTCTCCCTTTAGGCTTGTGTATGGTAAACCTTGTCATTTACCCGTTGAAATTGAGCATAAGGCGTTTTGGGCTATTAAACAATGCAACATGGAGATGGATGGGGCTGGAAAGCAAAGGAAGTTACAACTCCAAGAGCTAGAGGAGCTTCGCAATGATGCATTTGAAAGTTCACGCATTTATAAGGAGAAAACGAAGGCATTTCATGATAACATGATTTCTAGAAAACAATTTTGCATTGGGCGAAAAAGTGCTTTTGTTTAATTCTCGCTTGCATTTATTTCGGTTAAATTAAGGTCACGATGGATCGACCTTTTATTGTTACTAATGTGTTTTCTCATGGTGCGGTGGAAATTCGTAGCATAGCTACGGGAAAGAACTTAAAGTTAATGGGCACCGGTTGAAACCATATTATGAGAATTTCACTTCCTAAGTGGTGGAAGGAGTTAACTTTGTGGATGTGCTCCTCTCGGAGGAGTCATAGAAAGCAAGGAGATAGTCGGGCTGACGACTTTAAACCAAGCGCTAAATGGGAGGCAACCCATCGGATGAGTATTTCTTGTCTTGTTTTTAGTTTTTCTTGTCTTGTCTTTTCTGATTTTTTGTTAGAATTTCCCACCTTGACTTACTTTGGACGATTCAATTTACATTGAGGACAATGTAAAGTTTAAGTGTGGGGGAGTGGTTAAGCATTTGCGTTGTAAATTTTTGAAATTTTCAACTTTTGTGTAAACTAGTGAATAAGAAAACTCCAACTTATGGTTGGTTTAGAGTCACATAGTATACATGTCGCTAAGATTACATCGAGATTCTCATAAGAGTGACTGAACTTAGAGATGACAGAGAACATGATCGGGTTTCTTAATTGTATGAGAGCTAAAGTTGGATTTAACCATGCCGTGGCAAATAAAGTGTAGATCGAATTCGGTATTAGAGTAGTGATCCCCTATAGTGGAGACTACCCATGTTACATAATGTGAGGCACCAACCTTCAATTCTTTGTACCTGTCTAAATTTGTACTTTTAGAGTGTGTGTCACCGTACGTAAATTCCGGGCAGAATGGTGAGCTGCCCAACCTCCCACCATAGAAGCACTATTTTGATCTCTTGAGTGCTATATTTATCAACCATGATGGTGACATCGAATTGCTAACTTACATACCACTTGTAATCTTGTTCGCAGTTAGCACCATCCACCTTATCTCTCTCTACACCAACAGGTCCATAGAAACACCATCATCATCAACAAGAAGAGCATCACAAATTTTAAGGAAAGTTGAACACGTTCAAGGTTTACAAGCAACGATACAAAAATGAGCAGATTTCAGATTCAAGTATAGCAACATACAAGGAGCAGAATTTTTATAAGTTGAAGACTATTGTACAAGAGTGAAAATTATCAAGGATGAGAGTTCGAGAAGTCCATGATATCAAGACATATAAGTTGTGAAGAATCAAGCGGTAAAGTACTTACACCATGGCCTTTGTACTTGCATTTTTATTTGTATTTTAAGTTTGTGTTTATTTCTCTTGTCTCATATAAAAAAAATGAATAAAAGAAAAAGAAAAAAAAAAGAGACAAGAGAAAATTTCTTTAGGTTCATTACTAGTTTTATTGTTTTATTTCGTTTTTATTTTTTATTTCTCAAAAAAAAAAAAAAAAAAAAAAAAAGAGAAAAAATAATAATTATATTTTGGGTTTGTATAGTTCGTTTTTCGTTTTGTATTCTTTCAATAAAGCCAATGGAAGAAGGAATATCTACAAAGAAGTTTCAAGTAATAAGGAATTAGAGGAAAAAAATTATATTGTCAAGATTCTACGAAGTTCAAGAGTTATCATCAAGAGTTGAAGACCGAAGACGAAGATGAAGACACCGATAGAAGACCGAAGACGTTTCTATGGATCTTTGTGAGAGTGGTGCTAGCTGCACGCCGAACGGATAACGAGGTAAGTAAGCATATTCCCACCTTCGTTAAGTGGTTGATTTCCTTTCTTAGAGATCGTCAGAAAAATGGGTTTTCAAAATGAATAAAAGATGTGGGTTTTCAAAATAATTCGGAGGGTTTTGCCTTCCTACCATTCAACGTGTCGCAGGATTCTCTCTTCATTCCTACCTGGACACATGTGTGACCCATAAAAATATGTTTATTATTGAGAGCAATATCATAAAACCCTTTCTTGTGAGGCAGAGTCGAGACTTTCGATCACTCCAAACCCGAATTTCTTTCGAGAAGGGATGGTTATTTCTCTCTCAACTTTTAAGGATGAGATTGTGTTCATTTATGTGTCTAACTTCTTATGACTAGTGTGCAGAATTTCTATGTCTTCTTAGCGCGTTGGATGCTATCATTTCGGAGAACTAGTAAGTTGGAAAAGTAGGTTTTGTGGGTATATCTCTAGTAAACCCTCACGAGACTATAACTCGTCCACTAGGGACACCTAGGGGTTCAAAGGCTTGTTATTTATGCTAAGAGTAACCGTAGCCTCGACGACACGGAGTTGTATGTATTCTTTAGAATAAGTTTTGTTTTGTTTGATTTGCTCGAGGACTAGCAAAGTCTAAGTGTGGGGGAATTTGATAGGTGTCGTAAAACACCTAATTTACTATCTAGTATTTATGCTTTCTTTGCTACTTTTCTTGTAAATTATGTATCTTATGTGTGTTTTGAGTTTTATAGCTATTCTGGAGTCGCACGGAGGAAAAGAAGAAGAAATCGCTCAATTTGAGCTAGAAGTGCAAAAAGGTCATTTTAGAAGCGAGTGATATGTGGAGCCGACCCAAGGTTAAGGGGCGGTCATCTGGTTAACCCTTAGTAGTGACCGGATGCTAATAACCAACCCTACTTCTATACCCTAAACTCGAGAGAATATGTCTCTCAATCATCTCAATCATTTTCCCCAAAAATTGAGAGAGGAAAGCAGCTGTGACTGCTAATAAAACCGAGAGAGGAGATTGAATTTGCGATGATGGTTTGGGGCTGAAATCGAATCAAGAACAGAGATGAGTTCGAATTGAGATGTTGTTGCTGTTCTTGAGAAATTTGAGA
The DNA here is from genome assembly GCA_023531295.1 of Papaver armeniacum. Taxonomy (NCBI): domain Eukaryota; kingdom Viridiplantae; phylum Streptophyta; class Magnoliopsida; order Ranunculales; family Papaveraceae; genus Papaver; species Papaver armeniacum. The sequence goes on along the minus strand of JAJJWW010010566.1, from coordinate 37,258 downwards.
CATCAGAAGTGGGTTTGTGTTGGTGTTCCTGAGAGATTCAATGGAGAAGATGGTGGTGCTTGTACTGTAGTCGAATCAGGCGAGTATTGTTGCTGTTGAACAACACAGGAAGGAATGAAACTGAACCCAAAAATTGAGGAGAAGAATTAGGTCATGGAACTGAAGAACAAAAGGAAATTGGTGGTTGAGATCCGAGTAACTGAATCTGAGATGGGTTGTGGCTGTTGATTTCGAATGAATTGAAGACAGTGATGATGGCTGCTATTGAATCTGAAATTGAGGCAGAGAAGAAGAATTGAAACTGATGAACGAGATGGTGATTGTTTTGGGGTCTCAGATGAATACGAATTAGGGGTTCTCAAGAATTCAGAGAACTAGTAGGATAATAAGGGTTTGAATTGAATCCACAGGCTTGCGAGAAATTGAAAGAATCAAAGAAGGAATACATCCGGTGGTGGATTTAGGGTTCTTAACAGATTGAATTTCGAAATTGAGGAAGAAATGGTGCGATTCGGGGAGGATTTGTCCGTGGTGATTACGGGCGATAATGATCTTTGTCTCAATGGAGTTTCTGTGGTCATTGTCTCAATGGAGGTATTGATGATGGAACTCGAGTGGAGTGTTGGTGATTTATGGGGTTTGCTTGTAGTTTACATTGTAGCGAGTTGGCGATCTTTGGTTACAGTGGAGTCGAGACCTGCAGGGGATGGGATTGAGCTGGTCGATGGACTCGGTGAAGAAGCGGTGATGTTAGAGCGAGAAGATGATGGTGATGAATCTCAGAAATGGGTATTATGGGTTTGTGCCTGGTGCTGGCAGAAGCGAAGATTGAAGCTGCGGAATGCAGGAAATGCAGGCAAAGCAATGGTGGAGACTCGAGGCACGAAATGTGGTCTTGGTAGCAATTTGAAGTAACTGAATTGAGATGATTGAATGGAAGGCTGCGAGAATGGTTAGGGTTGAGTAAATGGGTGTTGGTTTGAGTCATTTGAAATGGTTATTGAACTGCAAGTCATGGATGTGGTGATATAGGAACTGGTGGTGCAAAATACGGGTGATGCCATGGTGTTGTGGTTCATAGAGGAGGATGCGGAGAATAGATGAGGTCATCATTGATCTTGTGTATGAGAAATAACAGGTGAGGTGAGGAATGGCTTGTGATTGATTTGGATGAGAAGTTGATTTGCTTCTGTGGAGGTAGTTAATTGCGGTGGTGCTAGTGGCAATGGATTGAAGGCAAAGAAATGAGTCTGCGATGAGTGTTGCGGGGTTGCGAGGCAGGATGTGGAGGAATTTGTGGTGATCTTTGGTGCGGTGGCCTGAGAAGGCTGAAGGCTAGGAGCGAGAAATGAACCGAGTTGGATGGTTGTGACAGTGCATTGGCTGAACTACAATTGGATTGGAGTAGTGAGTATGAGCGCGAAGCGGAAAAGATTCGAGAAGTTGCAGTCAAGTCAGGTTCAGGTGAAAAATGGCAGGAGTGGCTTTGAGGTTGCAAAATGTGAATGTGGGTTGTATGGAATGAATGTGTGCTTGAAGTTGCAGCTAGGTATGAGAATGCAATATGGACTTGAACTGTGCAGTGGTAGCAGCTGAGACTAGTGAAGAAGCTGTTATGTGAAATAGATGAATCTTAGGAAGAGATGCAACTGGATTTGGCTTGGGTTCGTGATGCTCAACCGTTGTGCTAATGACTGTATAGGAACTGGTAGTGATTTGGCTTGAGACTGTGTTGTAGAATGAATGGGTTTCTACAGGGCCATCATGGCTGGAAGCTTTGGCCAGTGCAATGGCCTTGGCCAATACCAACTCACACCTTGACTCGGTCTGACCGAGTTGACCCGAGCTGACTCATTGACCGGTGACCGGGTGGACTTTGCCGGTCACCTGAGATACTTTCCGGTGCCGGATTCCGGCCGATTTCCGACCACAATACCAGTTTTCCGACGACCGTTTTTGGGCAGAGTTTTTACATGGGTTTTTCTCACACATGGGCTTGGTGGACTTCTATCTTTTGGACCTTTGAAGATTAGACCTAATTTTGGAAACAAGAGAGCTATTTAAAGGAAAGACTTCTACAACTTAGATCACATATTATTCTTGGAACTTGGAGAGCCGGTTTTGTTTACGCTTTTAGGGTTTGCTTTTGTTCATCTTCTTCTTTTCAATTAATATTTTTATGATGAACTCCATAGCTATGAGTATCTAAACAAATATTATTGGTTATGGGGGTTGATTTCTCAATATGTTATATGATTCAATGAATTAGTCTTGTCTCAATATTCTATTGTTTGTGATTCACAATTAATAGTGTTATATGATTTGATAGTTTGTTTGGTTGAGTCCGGAATCAATCCGATTTACATTCATCTCTAGAGTTATATTAGGGTTTTCAATACGAAAAAGTTGTTTATCCCTGATTCTAAGTAGCATAATTGTGGGTAGTGCTTGTAGTGATATACCCTACTAGTCACAAGTGAATCATAACTTTTGTTAAAACGATTAGTGCTTTTACACATTCGTTTGCATTGATTAGTCTTATTCCATAGAACTTATAGCTTTTAGGGAGTTAAATTTAATTGTGCTTTTACACTTTAGGTTGCTTTCTGGGAAGAATTCACATATGCATCTTTTAATGTGGTTGTGATGAAAACATGGAATTAGCGGGATGTGCTTGCGATCAAGGTATCCTAGGACTATTAGTAGATGAGAGATTAAAATACCAATTCTAATCATTGATGAAAATACATGTTTGTGAATGATACTATCCCGTGACCAATATCTTCTCCTTATTGATTATTCCAATTATTTTCTTTGCTCTATTTTATTTTTACTTTAGTATTTCGTTAAAACAACAAACATCCCCCCTTGGTTACCTTAGAAACTGAAAATCGCATAACAACAATTGCCTCTCTGTGGATACGAACTCTTCCTTACCTTGTACTTCATTCATATTTAGTGAGTAAGAAAGTGAAATTATTTTTGGCGCCAAAATTTGATCGCTGTCGTAAGCGTCAAAAATAATTTCACTTTCTTACTCACTAAATATGAATGAAGTACAAGGTAAGGAAGAGTTCGTATCCACAGAGAGGCAATTGTTGTTATGCGATTTTCAGTTTCTAAGGTAACCAAGGGGGGATGTTTGTTGTTTTAACGAAATACTAAAGTAAAAATAAAATAAAGCAAAGAAAATAATTGGAATAATCAATAAGGAGAAGATATTGGTCACGGGATAGTATCATTCACAAACATGTATTTTCATCAATGATTAGAGGCATGGTCTCGAGCATTTCGATGTCCGTTTTTATGATCAAGGGGATGATTTAACTTATGAGATGATATCGAACTATAAGTACGATGCCTTCCATTTGCTGACAACCATGGGGGCCTTTGAAGCCGGCTTAATATTACCTTTGTATAAGTCGGGAGATTCCTTTTACTATGATGTCTTGGCCCATCGCGAGGGTTCCACTTCTCACACTCATTGTCGCTCGGTGGTTCAGTTGAGTGGAAATTATCTTCGGACACTTAAAGAGTGCTACCTTCGGAGTAAAGGTGAGACAATGATGACCTGCTATACTCCTAACCCTACGGAGAAAGATTGGTATATCGCTGAAAATTTCAATGCTTCCTTCGGAGACTATGTCAACGGTAGGAATCGGAAACCTTGGAGTGTGGGTCTTCGTACAATGGCCGCTGCCCTTGGCGAGATTCTTCTTTTGAGCGAGGTGAGTGATTCAAAGCTTCGGTTTGTCCCTGGTACCGAAGGATCTGAAAAACCAAGGATTTTTCCCAAGAACGAGCGTCTCAAACGCGATCACGATTATGAGTGGCATGCCAGTCATTGGTCTTTCGGCCCATGGTTGGGTCCCTGGTCCGAATGGATGGAAACCCACTGATGATAGCAAGGATCGCGAAGGTGCTCCATCTCGTTATGGAGATTTCTTCCCTTGGAAGTTAAATTTCGAAGGCATGAAATTTGATTATGTTGTCGATGTTGTTTATGCTGAGGATGATGAGGGTTCCGATGCCACTCTTCATTTGAAGGGTACTTCTACTGCTAAGGTATGATTCTGGGGACGATTGTAGTATGTGTACGCTTGACCCTTTTCTTCTTAGTTTGAATTTTGTCAAGATATAAAGAAAGTTGTCTTCACAGTATTCTCAATCTCATCGTAATAACTGTCATGCCTTTTAGGTATCGAGGAAGAAAAAGATTGGTCCGGTTTAGTCTTCTACTACCGCTGCTAAAGGAGCAAAAGTTCCCGATGAGGTTACTAGTCCCGTGAACGATGAGTATATCGAAGAAGAAGAAGAGGAAGAAGAAACCGATGATGAGGAGCATACAAAGACTTCTCCGCACAACCATGAGGATGGTGAGGGTATTGGTGAAAGAGCTATTGGAGAAAAAATTGCCCCTGGAGGTCAAGGAGATATACCTGTTGCTGATCCTGAACCTTGCCCTTCCTCGCACCAGAGGAACGAAGATGTTGATCTTCAATCAACGATCCCCACAGAGTCGGCTCAGGAGTTCTCCTTCGGCAAAATCTGTTCATCTGGTAGGCAAGTCGATATTGGTGCTGCCCTGGGGATCGCGTCCAATTTCTCATTATTGTCTCCTAATGATACTTAGGAGGTCGAGGCCGAGGATGACGTTAATCGTGGGGGCGAAGGAGATGACAACTCTGATGGAGAGGACGCTGAACTCCGTGCCAAGAAGGAGGCCCAAGAGAGGAAAACCTCCGAAGAGAATAAAACCGCTGCTAATGTCCGCGTCAATGCTGGTATCGAGGCCGATGCCGATATAGTATCTGAGGCTGGTGAGGGATCTTCTGCTGGTGTATCTTCCGAGGGGTTTGTCAACGCTGTAATGCGTGATGGGGATGACAAAACCTTTGCCTGGTTGAAGAAAATGAGATTGATGAACGTTCCCCATCACGCCCCTGTGATTCATGGGGAGAGGGCCTCCGATGATTTTACTCGCCAACGAATGCAACTATCTTCTCGCGAGAAGGTTGCTGAAATGTGGGATCGGGATTTGAGTCCTTTCTCTTCAAACCTTTTGGCCAATCTTCCTTCTTCTATCTCTGACATGATGGTTGTGGCTGATGGGTTTCATTATGGCTTTCATCAGCAGCGCATCCTTGAGGTATTGTATCGTTTTTTTTTTTGGTAAATGCTTGTTTCAGTGAATTCTAACTTTTTACTATCTGATGATCCGTATTGCCTTTCGTTGTAATAGTTGGAGACTAGTGAACACTGCAACCATACTTTGTATCAATTCTTTAGAGCCAAGTCGCTGAAGTTGGAGGCGAAGCTACGTCAGAGGGATGATGAATTGTTCAACGCTCAGGAGTCTCTGGTTGCTAAGGACAAAGAGATATTGGAACTGAAGAATCGGTTGAAGGGGAAGGAACAACTTGGTGCGTACGAAGAACAGCTTCGCCTTGACGTCTCCCTTCTTCTTAGTGAGTTGGAGAAGGTTCATAACGAGGCTTCGTCTTCTAAAGGTTCGTCTTTTGCCCTTGCACTCCTCTTCGTCTCTTTCCCTTTCGTCTTCTTAGTGTGCTGTCTGAGTCTCTCGACCCTGTCTTCAGCGGGCGATGTCAGAGAGTTAACATGGCTCTGAAATGAGAGGATCCGCCAAGCTTCTCGGATTAGGGAACTGGTGGAGAAGATTGAAAGTGAGGCTGATAAATGGAATGCCCATCCGATGAACATAATGAGTTAGCGGCTCGGTATCGAGAGAGACGTGAGCAAATGGTTGATATGCAGAATAACATGAATGATGAGCGGCGTCAGTTCAATGGTGTTTTATTGTGGACTCGTGAGAATCTTCGTGAGGCTCGTGAGGATCTTTCTCGCTTAGAAGCCAAATAAACCTTGGAAGAAGAGCTGCGACTGGCTCGTTCATCCTGTAATCCCGAGGTTCGGGATTATATACAACTACTCGTTCGGGAGAGGGACGATGCTAGAGTTGAGGCTCATGCCCTTATTAATGCTTTGAGCGCTTCTCGGGCCGATGTTGCTCGTCTGGTGGAGTCCGAGAAAGACTTGGAGGTTAATATGTATAGGCTTACTAAGGGGATCGAAGGGATGACCGATGAAGTCAATCGCCTCCAACACTTAGATTCTATGAAGCAGGTAGAGTTAGATGAGCGTCAATACGCTCTCAAGAATCTTCAGCTCGATTATGAGAAACTTTCCGGTGAATACGATTTTCTCGATGAGGCCCGGGATGCCGTAGTAAATGAGTATGAGATAGCTTCGGCTAATATCGAAGGTATAACTTCGTTTAGTCGTGTGTGCCTGTTTGTTTTTACATTCTAATGTTTCTTTTCGTTTCTGTTACAGAGCTCGAGGGACAACTTAGCCTTGCAAATGCTAAGCTTGAAGAGGCTCAATCTAACTTGATCAAGAAGCAAGGACAGACTAAGTATTATGAAGCGCTGGCAAGGTCTCGTGATGAAGCGGCGAAGGCTGCGTTCAAGGAAATCGATCGGCTGAAGACTTTGTTAACACAATCCGAGCTCAAAGCTGATGTGATCGCTCATAAGGCCCGTGAACAGCTTGCAGAGGAAGTTAACAAGAGTCTTGCCAAGGTAGAGAAGAGTCTTCTGAAGGAGCATGGCCTTACTAATAAGTATAAGCATCGTCCTTCCCCTGGACCCTTTAAGTGCGCCTCTGATCCCTCCTCCGGGGGTAGCGCTCCTTCTTCTCAGAAAGAGCAGTTTACTGGCCATGTTGAGCCTTCGGGAGAAAAGTAGGCATATGTGTTAGAGTTAAGATTGATCTTTGTTGATTACTTGGCTTTGGGCCATTTTTTGTATATCTTTAGTATTTTTTGCTCTGCTCCCAAAACTTGTAATCAACTTTCTTGGAATGGATCATTTGTCGTTTTAGTATGTACACCTGTAGTTCTGATTTGTCTGCATTGTTAGTTCATTTAACTTGTTCGTCGTTTTAGTATTTACATGCATCCATTCCGCTGAACCGCTGCCTTGTTGATTGGTTGGGTATCTCTTTCTACTGGAATCCTTCCCCATGGTCCTACACTTATAGACGATGATAGGGGAGTCCCGAGAGATTGTATATGATTACTTTCCCCAATAAAAATATTGCAAAATGCTTGTTTGATTGATGTGGTGAGGTTTGCTACTCCTCTTCCAGAGATAGAAACATGTCAAGCTGGTACGTTGTCTTCTTCTTCTGGTATTCTTCACGCAGATGCAGAACTGCGCTGCTTCACGGATAGTATGGCTTGATATATTTTGCATTCCAGAGGTGCCTGAGGACTTCTCCTTTTAAGTTACGCAGATAATAGGATCCGTTCCCTGCGATGTCGTGTATTACAAATGGTCCTCCCCATGTTGGTGCTAATTTCCCCCACTTCTTCTCTCGTTGGTATTGCGGTATAGTTCTCAGCACATACTGTCCTTCTACAAAATTTCTAAGCTTAACTTTCTTATTGTATTCTCTTGCTAATCTTCGTTGGTAGTTTTCCATCCTTTGTAGCGCTTTCTCCCTCCTTTCTTCTAGGTCATCGAGCCTTTCCAATATCATATCCGCTGTAAGATTCTCCTCCCAAGCTTCGGTCTTCGTGGTCGGCATAATGATTTCCGTCGGAATGACTGCTTCGGCCCCATAAGTGATAAGGAAAGGAGATTCACTAGTAGCGGATCTGCATGTGGTTCGGTATGCCCAAAGCACATTGAGTAACTGTTCGCACCATCGTCCCTTGTGTTCGTCCAGTGATTTCTTGAGGATGAGAGCGAGGGTCTTATTTGTGGCTTCGGCCTGGACGTTACTTTGGGGATAGATGGGAGTCAATTTGTTCTTTCTGATCTTGAAGGTATCAAAGAGCATGTCTATGTTCTTTCCCTGTAATTGCTTGCCGTTGTCGGGGACAATTTCTGCGGGGATGCCGAACCTGCAAATGATGCTCTGAAAAATGAATGTGAATACGTCCGCATCTCGGATTCTGGCTAGAGCATTGGCTTCCACCTACTTGCTAAAGTAATCCGTGGTTACAATTAAGAATCGTCTTTTCCCCGATCCTTCGATCAGGGGTCCGACGATATCTACTCCCCACTTTGCAAATGGCCAGGGGCTATCTACTGAATTTATCTTCGTCGCCGGGGCATGCATTCGTTTAGCAAAATGCTGACATTCTTCGCATCTTCTAGACATCCTTGCCACGTCTTGAATCATTTGTGGCCAGTAATATCCTTGCATCTTAGCCTTGTCGGCTAGTGACCTCATTCCGCTGTGATTGCCCGCGTCCCCGTAGTGGATGTCTTTCAAAATTCGGTAACCTTCTTCTCCGGATAAGAAGCATAATAATAGTCCAAGAAAAGACTTCTTGTAAAGAACTCCGTCACGAATATCATATCTCCCTGCTTTTGATTGTATTTTTCGAGTCTACTTCAGATCCGTAGGCAACGTTCCTTCTTCAAGGAAAAGTTGAACTTTGGTTCTCCAATCTTCTTCGTTCTTGAAGCCTTCGTCTTCGTTAGCTCTTGATATAATATCATCTTCGACAAAGTCATCGACGATGTCTTCCCCCACATCATCGTCAGCGATATCCTCCCCCTACATCGTCTTCACGGTTTGTAGCGAGGGATTGCTGTGGAGTGATCGAGGGATCATATACTCTTGTTATTTTGATGGCCTTAACGCTTTCGTCTTTTAACATAGATGATATGTATGCTAGGGCATCAACATGCCTGAGGTCTCTTCTACATAGATGTCGGAACTCGATGTTGGGTATTTGGGATGCTAAGGTCTGGACAAAGGCCATATATGCTAAAATGATCTCGTCATAGACATTGTATTCCAGTCCGATTTGCCGAATGACCAGTTGCGTACGTCGGTTATTCCCATCTTTATTATTAGACAAAGGGCATGTACTACGGCTTCGTATTCTACGATGTTGTTGGTATGCCCCTTGAATTCCAATCTTAGTGCGTGCACAATCCGATCTCCGGTTGGGGTGGTGATTACGATGCCTATGCATGCGCCTTATCTATTCCTTGATCCGTCGACAAAGACCTCCCATCGTCTTTGGTTTGAGGTCTCGAGGACGTCGACTGGATCCTTCCCGTCCTCTTCTGCTTCTGGTAGGTCCTTCACTTCTTCATCATTGTCCGGGGGTAAGTCTGCTAGAAAATCCGTCAGGACTTGCGATTTTTGGGCAGTTTGGATCTCGCGGATGATGTTGAACTGATCAAGATGAGTATTCCATTTCGCTATCCTTCCCACTTTCCCAACGTTTTTGAGAACAGCTTCCAGTGGCGTTTTACATGGGACACGAATATAATGAGTCAAGAAGTAGGTTCTCAGCTTTTGGGTTGCCCATACTAGTGCCAGGATGAGTTGTTCAATTTTCGTGTAGTTTTTTTCTGCTGGGTTGAGGGTCTTGCTGACATAGTAGTATTTGAGGGTGAAAACCGTTTCTGCTGATTTTGGTAATTTTGGGTGTGTGTGGGTCAGAAGTGAATCTAAACCCTAAACAATGTACTGCATGGGAGTACTTTTGATTTGAGAGATCAATCTATACAATCCTAAACCAAGAAATGGCCGTTCCAGGCTTGCTTCGGTCACAAAGTGAAGGAGAAGGGTTGGTCTTAGGGAGGGAAGCGAAGAAAGTGTTGAGACCAGAATAGTTGATTCTGGAAGTGTGGGCATTTTGTGACTTGTATCAGAAAGTTGAACTGGCTAACTGGATGAAAAAGTTATCAGATAATTTCTGGATGTTGTATTGTTCTCCTGACCCAAAACTTGTTGTTTGGTGGAAATAGGTGAGACCTATTTATACAAGTCATAGTGAAACGTACCTTGGTCTCGCCAGAAGTGGAAACGATTGAGTGGTGGAAGAAAAGAGTAACGTGTAACTGTTAGACGTTATGCTTCCATGATGAGGGAAGTGAATTCGTGTAACCGCCAGTCATTACGCTTCCGTGATGAAGGAAATGAATTGTTTACACCGTTACTTTTCACCACCACTAATTATCCCACTTCATGACACTTTCTTGTAACGGGCCCATTGCACGCCGCACGCTGTAAACCGCCGCCGACCAATACCTTGATGAGCATCCCCGGTTTATGACATATTTTGATGTCTCGAGTGTTTTCGTGGAAAACATGTAGCACTTTGCTACGTGTGGCAAGTTAAAATCGAGAGGCTTGCCGCAGTAAATAGCATGTGATGCTAGGCTCGTTTTGGATAGTCTCCTAAAACTTGTCGCGAGCTTACGGTTTGGTGGCGAACTTCGATGGCCGAGATCGCACCTTATGAATAAGGGTAGCCGTTGATTGTGGCTACCTTGTGTTGGCACCTGACAATGGCGCAGTGGCATTGCGACATGACTTGTGCATGCCAGTGGCACGATGGTGCAAGTGGCGCCTGGCGTAGCCATGGTCGTTGGGTTTAGGCGGTTGGTTGCCTAAGAGTTGCCACATGTCCATCAGTTCGGTAGCGAACTTGGATGACTGAGATTGCATCTCATGAAGAAGGATGTCCATTGATTATGGCCACATCTTGTTGTATATCGAAGTGGTGTCAGCCACATGCTAATGGCATGCCAGTGGCATAGCCGTGGCATATCGGTATGCCGGTGATGTTGCGGTATGGCCAAAGCTAAAAATTGGCTCTGTGGCCAAAGTTAGGGTTTGGCGCTGTGGAAGAATTCGTCGTGGAAGAATTAAGGCTTGGCGTGGCCAAGGTGCCGTGGAAGAATTCACCGTGGAAGAATTAGGGCTTGGCGTGGCCAAGGTGCCGTGGAAGAATTCGCCGTGGAAGAATTAGGGCTTGGCGTGGCCAAGGCTTGGTTTTGGCGCCGTGGAGTCGGACCCACATTTGGCGTGGCAACATTGGCCCTGTTGCCACGCCAATCCCTTTGCTCTGGGAAACGTTATTTGGCTTTGGTAGAAATTTGCCCAAATTAGGGTTTGGCATGTCGAAACCCTAATTAGTGCACGTGGCATGCGGCTGCGGCATGACGCTACTTTTGTGCAAATGGCGCCATGGCTATGCCAAAAGAACTATGGCAAGGCCATAGTGTGGAAACGGCCACATGAGTAGGAATTGCCGTGGGCGGCTATTTATGATAGGTTGCCACGAAGTGGCATGTTTGCGAGGTAGCATGTTGCGAAGTTTCCGCGGTAGAGTGGCATGTTGGCATGCTACCGCGGTAGAGTGGCATGTTGGCATGCCGACCAATATGTTGTTGTGGTAGGGCTTGTTTGGCCTTTAATGTATGGTGGCAAGTTCAGAGCAACTTGATTGGCCTAAAAAGGGGGTCGACCAAACATAAGGCGCGACTATACTTCTGGTGAGAATGTGGCGAATTTAAAGCGATCTGATTGGTCGAGGAAATAGGGTCGGGACGTGGCCAATGGCGCTAGCTGGACTTGGGCATGGCCACGCCTCTTTTTGCTGCTGCGGCTCCCTGTTTTTCCTTATTTTGAGCGAGGTTCTGCACCTGCTAATCCATGGAGGATTAATTACTTAGTTTGCTTAGGCTTAATTTTGACAAGCAAGGTCTGGTATATTGCGCGAGGCGCGAAACCCTAACTTCTGCAAGTTAGTCGGGACGATTGACTGAATTCTATGTGTCTACACAGAGCTCTTTTAAGTTCGTTGCCAGAGAGAAACATGTTTTTCTGATTGAATAACTTATGCAAAGATCTTATTCTTGATACTTGGAGATTCATGCTACTCTGCTGCGAGTGAACACAAATCGTCATGCCATATCAACATTAAGAGTTCAGCCAGAGAACATAGCATAGAAGGCATTCAGAGGAACTTATATTAAATGAATATATCGCGAAGCGCCAAATTTATGAGAACATTTGGGATTCACCGATCTGGATAAATTTCATGTAAGTATATTGAGCGGCTCAATAAATATGCCAGTGGAGAGGTTAGCACACGTGGATCTGTTTCCTTGCAGAGTGACGTCACATCAGATACAAGGTTTTACGATTTTAACCCTAATCTAAAAACCACCATCAACAAGTAGATTAGTTGTTCGACCTTCGTGTTGGTCTTGACCAGTACTGCGCTGACTGCATCTTCAGTTGCTGCTATGTAAAGGGCCAGCACCTCATCGGGATCGGGCTTCTGGAGGATCGGGATCGTGGCCAGGTACTCTTTAATCTTCTGGAAAGCCTCTTCGCATTCAACGGTCCATGCGAACTTGCTTCCTTTCTTGAGGATGTTGAAGAAGTGCTTGCATTTGTCTGATGATCTAGCGATGAACCTCCCCAATGCTGTCAGGGATCCGTTGAGCTTTTGGACTTCTTTCAAGTTCTTTGGTGATGGCATTTATACAATGGCCTGGATCTTAGCAGGATCGACTTCGATGCCCCTCTTTGTTACTAAGTATTCGAGGAATTTCCCTGATGTAACGCCAAAGGTACATTTTTCTGGGTTCACTTTCATGTTGTATTTCCTCATGGCATCGAAGATATCTCTCAGGTCTTGATGGTGATCTTTGCGCAACTTACTTTTGACGAGCATATCATCAACGTAGACTTCTAGGGTTTTCCCGATCCATGGCTTAAAGATTGCATCAACCATCCTCTGGTATGTTGCTCTTGAATTCCTTAGTCCGAACGGCATGCGAGTGTAGCAGTAAAGTCCGTGAGGAGTGAAGAATGTCGTGTGTTGTTGATCTTCTACTGCCAGAGCTATTTGGTTATAGCCTGAATATCCATCCATGAAAGACAGTTCCTCGTGACCCTCTACTGCCTCTACCAGCTGGTCGATGCTAGGGAGCGGGTAGCTATCCTTCGGACAAACTTTGTTGAGGTTGGTGAAGTCTATGCATATCCTCACCCCTCCGTTCTTTTTCGGTACGATAACCATGTTCGAAATCCAAGTGGGGTATCTGACTTCCTTGATGAACCTGCTTCCATCAATTTGGTTAGCTCCTTTTCGACAGCTTGGTGGTATTCTGGTGCTACTTTTCTCAGCTTCTGCCTGAAGGGGTTCGTGCCTAACTTTATCCGAAGTTCGTGTTGTATGATTTTTGGATCGATCCCGGGCTTGTCACCTAGTTTTCATGCAAAAATATCTGTGTAATCCTTAAGCAACTTGACTAAGGCTTCTTCCCTATCCTTTTCCATTAGGGTTCCTATCTTGATCATCTTGGGGTTCTCTTCCGTCCCTATTTTTATCTCTTTGAAGGGTTCACTCGATGTAAATGTGGGTTTCGATTCTCCCAAGAGAGGAACGTTCTTTAATTGCTATTTGGTAGGTTCTTCAACCCCCTTAGCTGCTGAAATGCCTGCTTCGGTTGTAAGGACGACGCTACCCTTCGTCAAGCTTTTGTCTGAGATTTCTTCCAGGTATAGATCGATGGCCTTATCCTTGGCGGAATCCTTGTTTCTGATTCTTCAGGATTTCCTCTGCTCATCTTGTTCATTATTGAGTTGGTTCTGTAGGGCCTGGCATTCGCGGGCGGTGACCTGATCTCCCTTAATTTCCATCACCCCTTTGGGTGTTGGGAATCTGAGGTATTGGTGATACGTTGATGCCACCCCTTTGAGCTTGTGCACCCATCTTCGGCCAATGATGGCGTTGTAGGGATAAGGAGAATCCACCACATTGAATCGGGTATCGACTTTCATCGTTCCTGCCTTCACTTGTAACACAATGTCTCCCAGAGGTTTCGTTGTGCCCCATTGAATCCGTAGATGGTATAGTAAGAAGACATCAGTTGCTCGTCATTCAACTCCATTCGTTTGAACGTGTCATAGAACAGAACGTTGGCTGAACTCCCTCCATCAATTAGAATCTTCTTGACGTTGCATCCTGCGATAGGTAGTGTGAGAACCAAAGGGTCGTTGTGGTCCTCCATGTATTCCTCATCATCTTCAGCGTCAAATGTCATAGTTGCGTTCATCCATTGTTCGTGCTCGTCGACTTCGACTCCATCGATTTTGTATAATTCACAGTAGTCTTCAAATTGTTTTCTCAATCTTTTCCCTATCTGGGCAGTCAATGAGGGGCCCGTAGATTCAGAGGATGAAATGGTGTTGAGCGTTCGATTTCCTTCAGGTAGTTGGACTTGCTTGCTTCGTTTAGCCCTGTCTTCGGTCTCTGCCTTCTGTATATACTTCTTGAGGTCGCCGGCGTCAATCAACTTCTGGATCATTATTTTGAGATTCTTGCATTTTTCGGTATTATGCCCGTTGAAGCAGTGGTATTCACAGTAATCTCTTGACTTCTCGGACCTTGGGGGCTACTTTCCTTTGGACCAAGGCCATTCTAGGTTTTCTCGATCCTTAATCTCCCTTAGGATGCAAGTGTAGTTGGTGTTCAGCTTTGTGAAAATTTGATCTTCGAATTTCCGGTCGTCATGCCGACGATCATCCCTTCGTCCCCTCTTATCTTTGCTAGGTCGTTCGGTTGAACCGCCTCTCTTGGATCCGCTGGCTTGCTTTACCGAATTGGTCCGATGAGATCTTTGCGTTTGGGCTCTGGGATTTTCCCGCTGGATTTCTTCCAACCTGGCGTGTTTTTCTATGATCACTCGAAGATCTCCTTCAGTCGTAGGGACACTCCCATGAATCTCAACAAATAGTGGGCTCATCCTGTCCAATCCCCACTTGTAGTAGTTGATGTCTACCACTGGATCTACATTCCCTATTGCTTGACAGATCTTGTGCCACCTATCGGTATATTCCCTGATCTTCTCTTTGTAGGCGATTGCCAATGAGAAGAGCTTGTCCATTCCTGCGTTGACGACCTTGTTGTACATGTACGTTCCTAAGAACTTCTCGATAGTCGGTGTTTATGGGTGAAAACTTGTTTGCGATTTTTGGTAAATTTGGGTGTGTGTGGATGAGAAACGAATCTAAACCCTAAACAAATGCACTTTGCACGGAGTGCTTTTGATTCGAGAGATCAATATGTCTTGTGACGGACCGGAAAATTACGCCTTTGGCGCGTTGCCCGCAGTAGTAACTCCCGGTGCGCCATGATGAAGCTACGATCCGGGCCTTTAAAGCTAGGCAAATGCACGTCCATTTGCCCTTGCAAGCATGCTCGTGGAGCATGACGCAACTAACTTAGCTTCCACACCGTTCCAACTTACCCTTGTCCCGCAAAAGGGTTTACGGCCATAAGGCCAATGCCAATGCATTTTTCATGCATCTCTGGCTTTGCCTTTACATAGGGAATTCATCACTGAATTCCCTAGCTAGTGAGCATCCGTCATTGTCCGGTATAAGCCTTGGACTTTGGCGTAGGCGCACCATCAAGCCCTTGCCATTTCCTAAGTTAGCTTTCTTACCAACTCTTTATAGCTTGATAGGAAGTATGAGCATCCACTTCATCGGCATGCAACTAAGCCTCATCAAGTCTGGCCACAATCATCTCTTGCGTCGAGCTACCAAGCTTAGATGATATGAGGGGCCAACGTCTTTGGGCCTAATGCTTGCAACTCATTGCGGCTGCCTCGTACCCTTCCCTACTCTAAAGGGATCAAGCACAGACCGTAGTTCATCCTTGAAGGGACATGACTTAAACCAAATCGTTTGCAAGGCTGTGGCCTAGCAAAAACGGTAATGGCTTTGGTCCGTATAGGCCATTCCGCCAAGATGCATAATGATTATGCATCATCGGGTCCCATGTTGTGGCATAGCGATGCCAACGCATCAAATACCCTCTTCGAAAGGCTACGCAACTATAAATGAGCCTTAGGCATCATTTATGCTCTTCCTGTGCTATGAAGCTTACTTGGTACATAGTCCGCATATGCACCTTGACCAACTACCCCTCCCTATATATGTCTTAATGGAATTTCTACAAGTATGAAAAGGGAGCATATTGACATGCTTCACTATTCATGGCCGTTGCCATGAATTTACAAGGACCGGCAATGATTGCTTGAGTCTCCGTTCTATTGCACAATTGATTGTGCACCACTGGTCCGTCTGTTGCACAATGATTGTGCACCAATTGTTCTGTCATTTGCCTGATGATTACACACAACGATTGCGTACAATGATTGCGTACAATGATTGATTGCGTACAACGATTGCACAATGATTTCGCTGTAAGATCGAGCCCACCTACCCAATCGGGCCTAATGCATCATGATGATGCAACATTGGACCTTGGCCAAATGCCAAACATAATGCGCCATTTTTTGGCGCGGTATTAACCTTAAGCCAATCCACCTTTTCACGCTGCGGAAGCTTTGGATGAAGCTTCATCACAAGCAAATGGCGCATCTTTTAGCATGCGCCATGCTAAAACACGGGTGTTACATTATCACACCCTTCAAAGAATTTCGTCCCCGAAATTCAAAACCAAAGCTATTGTGGACAATCTCTTCGAGTTGGATTCCATGAGCAAAAGTCCCATACCGGATGCTCGAAATCACGGGTTTCTTCAAGTTGTCATGAACAACAATTTAGATCTTACGAGCACATGTCCCATACCACCTGCCCGGGGATCCAAAAGTGCCCACAACTAAACCAAGAATCGCAATTGGCCGATGCCAAGAGGATATCTCGACCCGGTATCTGAATGCGCATCCCATACTACGCTTTCGAAGTCCCTAAGGTTCACAAGTTGAAAGATGTCATCAAAATGACAAAATTTTAACAATCTTTGTGTGGATCAAGTATCCGATTGCCCACCGTCCCCGACGGTCATCCGGAGGTGCCACTCGTAAGTGGGATGCTAGCCGGGCGACAACGCACACCCTTGGCCGGTGCCAACGTGTGGGGATGATCAGTCCCATTGTCTCACCCACCGTCCCGCAGGCGGTCTTCCTGGATATCCACTCGTAAGTGGGGTGCCACTTAGGCCGGCAAACTCACGGTACTTGAACAAGCTCAACTCGATTCTCATAGTAATCGGCAAAGCGATTACAAACTCTTCCCGCGCAAAAGTTGGCCTACTCTCCAACTTTATGTTTCCATCAAGGAAAACACTCGCCAATGAGTCCACTCACTTTAAGTCCCTAGAGTTTTCTCGGAACTTGCTCGATACCATCTCGTGACGGAATGGAAAATTACGCCTTCGGCGCGTTGCCCCGCAGGTCGTGATCTCCCGGTGCGCCACGATGAAGCTACGATCCGGGCCTTTAAAGCTAGGCAAATGCACGTCCATTTGCCCTTGCAAGCATGCTCGTGGAGCATGACGCAACTAACTTAGCTTCCACACCGTTCCAACTTACCCTTGTCCCGCAAAGGGTTTACGGCCATAAGGCCAATGCCAATGCATTTTTCATGCATCTCTGGCTTTGCCTTTACATAGGGAATTCATCACTGAATTCCCTAGCTAGCTGAGCATCCGTCATTGTCCAGGTATAAGCCTTGGACTTTGGCGTAGGCCGCACCATCAAGCCCTTGCCATTTCTAAGTTAGCTTTCTTACCAACTCTTTATAGCTTGATAGGAAGTATGAGCATCCACTTGCGGCATGCAACTAAGCCTCATCAAGTCCGGCCACAATCATCTCTTGCGTCGAGCTACCAAGCTTAGATGATATGAGGGACCAACGTCTTTGGACCGGCAATCTTTGCAACTCATTGCGGCTGCCTCACGTACCCTTCCCTACTCTAAAGGGATCAAGCACGACCGTAGTTCATCCTTGAAGGGACAAAACTTAAACCAAATCGTTTGCAAGGTGTGGCCTAGCAAAAACGGTAATGGCCTGGTCCGTATAGGCCATTCCGCCAAGATGCATAATGATTATGCATCATCGGGTCCAGCGTAATTGGCATAGCGATGCCAACGCATCAAATACCCTCTTCGAAAGGCTACGCAACTATAAATGAGCCTTAGGCATCATTTATGCTCTTAAACTAAGCTATGAAGCTTACTTGGTACATAGTCCGCATATGCACCTTCAACCAACTACCCCTCCCTATATATGTCTTAATGGAATTTCTACAAGTATGAAAAGGGAGCATATTGACATGCTTCACTATTCATGGCCGTTACCATGAATTTTCGAAGGACCGGCAATGATTGTCGAGTCTCCGTTCTGTTGCACAATGATTGTGCACCACTCGTTCCGTCTGCTGCACAATGATTGTGCACCAATTGTTCTGTCTGTTGCACAATGATTACACACAACGATTGCGTACAATGATTGCGTACAATGATTGCGTACAACGATTGAGTACAATGATTGCACAATGATTTATTTTGTAAGATCGAGCCCACCTACCCAATCGGGCCTAATGCATCATGATGATGCAACATTGGACCTTGGCCAAATGCCAAACATAATGCGCCATTTTTGGCGCGGTATTAGCCTTAAGCCAATCCACCTTTTTCACGCTGCGGAAGCTTTGGATGAAGCTTCATCACAAGCAAATGGCGCATCTTTTAGCATGCGCCATGCTAAAAACACGGGGTGTTACATGTACAATTGTCCTAAACCAAGAAATGGCCGTTCCAGATTTTCTTCGGTCACAAAGTGAAGGAGATGGGGTTGATCTTAGGGAGGAAAGCGAAGAAGGTGTTGAGATTATGAAGGTGTTGGATGTTTATGACTTGTATCAGAATGTTGAACTGGCTTGCAAAATGAAAGCTATCAGTTCTGGGTGTTTTCTGGATACGTGACAACACTTGGTTTTTTCTGTGTTCGTCTGTGTTGTTTGGAAATAGGTGAAAGACCTATTTATACAAGTCATTGAGCGCAACCCTCATCTCATACGAAGTGGAGGAGGTGAAGTGATGGAGTAGTGGGGTCGTACAGGAGTGTTGATTGTTACACGATCACACCTTTGCCCACTTCCCTCATTACTGTTAACCGTCCACTCTTCCTGACACGTTCTTGTAATGGCACGTTGCACGCTGCACGCTGTAAATCGCCAGACCAATACCCCAGTGAGTATCCCCAAGTTTGTGATATTTTTGATGTCTCGAGTGAGTGGGTCGAATCGTGGGACCCGCAGGAAATAACACGTGATGCTATTAGGTTAAATAACTAAGTTATTTAGGAAATCGATATTCATGAAATATCGTGTATACTTTATGCATTTTATGCATCGAATACAATTAATATGTATGAAGCATCGCTGTTTTTAAGCTTAACGGAGTAGGTTGCGGATTAAGCGTCTTAAAATAACTGCATGCTCAAACATCTTCGAGTGATCTTTTGGAGGCTGCATGGGCGGGCCATCCCTTGGCCGATCACTCCTTGTGGTAGAGTGACGGACAGTGATCACCAAGGTGCTTCATTGGTCGCCTAGCTCTTAACCTAAGCTGTCCGACCAAGCTTGCAAAGTTGACGGACGAGATGGTTTGCGGCACTTATTTGCGACCGTTTGATGGAATCTTAGGGTTTTAAGAGGTGCGCAAGCATCCCTCTTTGGCTTGACCGAATCCACACATGGGCGTTAACTTTGGTGGGCCCGTTGTTGTGCACGTCTATAAATCTCTGTCCCATGAAGGATTGATCGAGGCCACTCAAGTTGACTGGCAAAGATGAGTGGCCGTGATCGATTTGCGATAGAAATCCTTTGCCGCAAAGGATTTGGGAGCCGCGTGAGATACCACCTTCGGGCGTGCGTTTCGAGGCGCTCGGCCATGGTTAGCCTAAGCCAGCCGGTCACACGCACAGGTGGGCCCGCGGTGATCACGTCGACACCCTTGGGACCTCTTGAGTCTATATCTACACCTTCCATTTAGGCTGGCGAAGATGGATGGACGCGATCAATTTACGATAGATGTTCATTGTCGTAAACCCTAATTAGGGTTTTGATCACGTACACGCAACTTGGGCCAAACGAATTGGCAAGCTGCGCTTCTCCTTTGGGGAGGCCGATCGTGTGGGGCCCACGTTGGGCTGATGGTGAACATATGTGCACCTTCCCAATGGTCCTAGGCGCGATCTAAGCCATCCAATTATGCTGGCTAAGTTGGATGGTTGTGATCGATTTAGACACTAGTGGAACTTCCGCGACTCTTTAAGGCATCACACCAGCCATGTTTCGAGCAAACGTTCATTGCTCTATGGCATTGCTGTGAGAAGGACGATCGGGTAGGTGAGAAGTGGGCCCGCCAACGTGTGCGTTAGCGCTTCCCTGACCATTCATAGAATGATCTAATCCGTCCATCCATGCCGGTGAAGTTGGGCGGTTGTGATGGTTTTAAGACTGCTTTAAGCGGTCTTGCTCGTTCGAGCCTTTCCCAAAACAACGCGGCCATCCCTCTTTGGGGCCGGCGTTTAACTTGCGCTGGGAGTGTAGTGTGGTGTTCGACCGGCTAGGGCATAAGCGGGCCCGCCGGTGGTCATCACGGTGATCGCCTGCTCCTGCTAGGGTTCGTCTAGGATGGTTAAATCATGCGGTCAACTTGCATGGCCGTGATCGTTTCTGAGACTGACACGGACAGTCCAGATTTCCCTTAGGAAATTAAATATGCTCGATCGGGCTAACATGAGTACGTCTATGCAAGACTCTCTCTGTCAGAGAGTGATGTAGCCTATGTGAGTACTTCATGCATATCCCAATATTGGCACGAAGATTCATGCTACTCTGCTGAGAGTGAACACTCAGTCGTCATGTCATGTCAATAATGAGAGTTCGGCTGAGAACACAACACGTAAAATACTAGGCAAATCATGCATTAATTGTTAATGCTAGTAAAATTCACAGAATATTTGGGATTGCTGTTGCACGCACCATTCTGGGTGAATTTTGTGTATTTATTGAATTTCTTCAAATAAATAAAGTGAAGAGGTTTTTTGCACTCATCATTTCTTAATCAGCTTTCCCTTTGCAGGGTGACACGTAAAAATAATGGTTTTAAAATTTTAGCCCTAAACTAAATTCCACCATCAACAGTTGGCTGTAGGAATCAATGGAGTTGGGTGGTAGGTTATCGAACCAAGATAGCGCTGATCCTTTTAAACTTGAAGGAAAATATCTGCAGAGGACTGCGTCGTCTTGATCCTATCAGGTTAAAATACGATTGTAATACCGAAGATGGGCTGCGGGATCGCTGGATCCATCGTAACATTCGAACGCTGGGACGGGACACTTCTGGGGAATGAGTGCTTTGGCCAAATGTGGAGTCAGCGGCGTGGTGTTGGCTTCTCTCATCACTTCCTCTAGTCTTCCTTCTCCTTGCATAGCTTTCAACTGCTTGATTTCAGCCATCATTTCAGCACGAAGGTTCTCCATTGCAAGCTGGTGGTCATCTCTGATTGTGAATCGTCCTGATCTTCGGTTCTCACTATCAAAATAGTCCGAGTCCTCGGGAACGTAACCCGGGTCGGATAGTCGGTTTCCTCTGGCAGCTCTTCGGTTTAACAGTTCGGGATTGTTGACGTTGGCCACTACCATCCTTCGGTCCTAGTTAGGCGGTGGTGCTTTGGAGTTAGCCTCATCGTGTAGGTTTTCTATCCCGGCGCTGTGAGCGATCCTGTCTTTGAGTTGTTGGTTTTCTTGTGCGAGTAGGGCCACAACATCTGCGTATACCTTCTGGTTCTTCCTCAACTCTTCGAGCTCTGCCATCATCTGGACGGAGTGGTTCGATCCCTAGTTTGGAGTCCCTATTTGTACTGGTCCACCGACAGCTACAGTGTGATCTTCATCAACGGTTTGTATCAAAGGGACCGGTGGATCGGCATGCGGGGCCTGGAGCTCCATTGGTTGTTGTGCTGGTTGGTTTGCTATCAGAAGAGGTTGGTTAGTCAGCAGCGGTTGATTCTGCTCGTTAGTGAGTGGCATCCCATAGAGAGGTTGTTGTATTATCGATTCAGCCATTCCTTCACGTTGTTCGTTTGCTCGGGTTGTCGCTGCCACTTTAGAGGCACCTGCTTTGGTAGCTGCGGCTTTCAGTGCTTCTACTTCTATTGCACCGGCGTCCAATGGCATCGTGCTTTCTGCTTCATCTTGTTTCTTGTTGTTTGCTTTAAGCTTTTCACCCTTTTGTTTGCTACGTGTCATAAACGGAGTAGTCCGTGGCGTTTCTTTCGATGATGCCTTAGCTTTTCCAATGTCCTTTGATTTTTCCATCTTCGGTTTCTTCTGCAAAAACAAAACATCGTCAAAGAAACAACATCCGCATGGGTTTTGTTAGCAAAGTTAATTCTAAGAAAATGCGAAAAACCTCGTCGTATATCTAACGCTTTTTATGGAAACCATAGTTGAGGAAACTTTTATTTAAAGAGAAAACGTAGATCCAATACTCATAGTCATAGATCTACTCATAAATCTAAAAATTCTTCGCGAAAATGCGCAGATCTATGGGTTTTTAATCATGAAAACTTGAAAACGTAGATCCGATATAAGTTCGTTAGTAAACACATGATATGAATATTTCAAAACTGACTTTAGAGATATATTATCTTAAATATTTTGATTGTGATGCCGAAGGTAAATATAAAAGCGAACGCAGATCTAAAGAGTTTTCGCAATAGAGAATATGGATATAAATGAGTTTTTGAAAAGAAGAAAAATGACAAGTTACTCAGAACACTATCATTTAGAGAATAACGTCGGGAGCCAAAAAAATAGGTAAAGTCACAGGGTAAGATAAATCTTTTACCGGGACAAAAGTCCCTGTTTCTAGTGCCAGATTATGAACACGGAAATAACGAAGGTATGTTCGTGTCCACAAACAATATTCGCATTAATGATAGAATCAATGAGACAGATGAAATATGTGTAAAACAATACAAATCTGAAGCCTGATAGACTCGGAGCCTTCGGGCTCGTCCTCGTCTAGCCTTGCAGGTATGATTAAAGTAAAATCTACAATGCATAATAAATAAGAGCGATGCGTGAAGTAGATGATGTACGGTGCGGAATGTAAATGAGACGATGGTTTACGTGGTTCAACACTAAGGCCAACGTCCACGGGTGTTGGTGTTTCACTATGAGTTCAGAGATTACAAAAATAGTCGAATGACTTTGGGTGAGGAACGAAGCTAGGAAGGAAATAAAACTCATACTTACTCTTCCAACTTCTCTCTCATGGACTCTCTCTTGCTCTCACTAAAAAATGGTCGACCCCCTCTCCCTCAGTGGGTTGGGGTATTTATAGGCTTCTCTTGTGGGTCCCTTTCTTCGAGTACAACTATCCTTATCGTCTTGGTTACTGCGTCTTCCCGATGCTATCTTCGTTCTGACCCAGTGTTCTCCAACGGCATTATGTAGAGACGAATATGAACCTTCTTCTTCTCCACAAGGCGTTCGACACGTACCATATGCCTAGGGTGTTTAATGCGGGTGGTTGGGGCGGCATGCACGTCCTTGACTGCTGTTGACGTGTGTGTCAGCTGCCCTTGCTCCCATCCACTCGATTTGGATCTTCCTTGGGATGATGGAAAGTTAACTTTTAGGTCTTCTCTGGTGCTCTTCCTTCATCCGTTACTCCTTACTCTCTCATTGTTGGATCTTGCATAAGGATGGGAACGTGGCAGACGAAGATGATGATTGCCCCTTAGGTGTCGCAATGTAACATCATTGTTTCGATGTTCTCCTCCCTCATGTCGTACACGTGTCTTCTTCATGACACGTGGTCTATTATTGATTATGTGTATACAACTTGTATTTTATTGTTAAAGTTTGAGCAAAATGTTGGAAGGACATTGTTTCTTCTTCGTAATTTCATTAGGATTTGAACCATGAACCTTATACTTAGTACCCCTATTACACAAATAGTTGATTAGTTGCTAATTTGTTACATTCCTAGAAAATAAATTGAGTACCTCGCTAAGACAGTCGTATAAATTTCAACGTGCACCTTATTTTTCACGGTATTATAAATTATGATGGGTAACTGAATTTGAAGGTCGTTTAAATTAAACTAGGTAACCAACCCAGTCGGTAGTATAAAAAATTGGGTGAATTATCTGTACCTGACTCAACTAGGAGGATACTTTGGTCTGAAACGAAAGCAAACAACTCACCGAGTTTGACTAAGTCGGGAA
Organism: Papaver armeniacum; assembly: GCA_023531295.1. Lineage (NCBI taxonomy): Eukaryota > Viridiplantae > Streptophyta > Magnoliopsida > Ranunculales > Papaveraceae > Papaver > Papaver armeniacum. Next base: position 13,342 of record JAJJWW010010566.1, on the reverse strand, counting down.
CACACATGGTTGATACCTTTTGAATGAGTTCACCTTTTTCTATACCTTTACCTAAGAGTATAACTAATCTTTCTATAAAACCTAATTTTTCTATACCTTTACCTAAAAATAATGAGTCAATGAGATATTTTATAAAAATAAGGAGTATAACTAATCTTTCTATAAAACCTAATTTACGCTCTCGACACGCTCCTCGAATTTCATTTTTTTTAAGAATTTCACGAATTCCGCTTCCGATCTCACTCCCGCTCCCGACCTCGCTCTCGCTCCTGGCTACTAAGGAAAAACCTAACCATAAACCGCTCAGAAAAGCTAAAAAATTCAATGTTTTTACGTACTTTCACCAATTTTGAGAAATGAAAAGGTCATTGGTTGGGTGATTTAGAATCTAGGGTTTTAGTTGGAAAAAAATCTCCAAGAATTTCTCCTTTCTTTTTCAACTTTTTCTTCCCATTAAAATATTACACTAAATTGATTTTTTATCACTAACCATGTAAAATAAATTTATTTATCTAATTATTAGTTAATTAAATTATTAGAATTAACCATGTGAGTACTTTTTAGCCATTATAAAAATATTTTAAATAAGGGGTTTTATGTAATTATTAATGGATGATCCATTTTTGTCCTATTAGTGAAGCCTATCTATTAGTATGTGAAGCCCCTGTATTAGGTTGGGTTTCATTTGATTACCTGTATCGGTTTCATATTATCGGAAATAGGATTTTATATTAATCATTGAATTTGTTGAACATTGAGTTTCTCTCTCATAATATATAGGATCCACTCAAGATGATCATTTTCCCAACAAGTACTGCTAGACATGCTTACTGCATTTTTTGCTAGTAAGTCAGCCACACAATTTGTTTCTCTGGGTACATAAATAATTACCCGCTTATTGAATTACTTAAGACACTCAACACAATCTCTGACTATAGAGTTATTTTGCCATTTGACTACTCCAGCTTTTCCATTTAGAGCATCAACAACATTTCTGCAATCCCCTTCAATATGAATATTTGATATTCCTTTCCTTTTTGCCAATTGGATTGCTTCAAACACTGTTAATGCTTCAACTTGTTTTGGATTGTCTGTTACTTCTGGATGCATCAGGCTCCTTTGAAAGCACCTGCATCATTAAGCATAATTAGTCCACCCATACACTTATTCTCTTTGCAAAAAGAACCATCAAAATTGATTTTAGGGAAACTATCCAAGGGAGTCTGCCATTGCACCATAGCTATATCCCTTGCATTCTGTCTCTGCATATTAGTTTGCTTTATTAAGTTCTCATTCCATTCAAGGATTGATTTCTTAATCTGTTGTACTATTTTATTAACCTGCATCTGAACATTATCAAAAACAACAACACATCTTAATTTCCAGATATGCCATAAGATGTGTCCTATACAGACTAACATAGTTGTGTTAGGCATTATACTATTGGGAGAACCATTACTAAACCAACTTCTATCCAATCCACCAAGTCTGTACAAGAGACCATATTAATCAGTGCCACTTCCATAGCTTCCCAAACCTGCTTAGACATATTGCATTCTAAAAACAAGTGTTCCACAATTTCAATTGTTGTATTACAGAAGGGACAAGTAGAGACAATATCATGCATATGCCTAGAAATTCTTTCTCTCACAGGTAAACAACCATGAAAAAATTTCTACAAGAAATGCAAAATTCTTTGTGGGAGTTTCATTTTCCAGAATAGTTACAAGGAATATTAACAGGTCCATCAAAATTGGTTGAAATAATATTACTTTCTTCATCAACAACCCTGTAAGCAGATTTGAAAATGAATAAACCATTATCATTAGGTTTCCAGATCAGCCTATCTTCACCACAAAGCGGAATCCTAATTTTTATGATCTCAGTGACAGTATCATTGTCAAACAAAGCATTAAGGACATCCAGGTTCCACCTATTACTATTTGGAATAATGAGCTGATCAACAATGTTCATATTATTAAACTGAAACCTAGTAGAAAGAGTAGAACAAATAGTTGGCACCCAAATATCTTTCCAAATGGAAATGTTCTTACCATTACCTACTTCTTAGCAATAATGCCTTTTAATAACATCTAGACCTCTGCAGATCCCTCTTCATATCCAACTGCCATTAGAATTACTACTATGGAGAGGATTATGATCTGGAAAATACTTATGACTAAGTACTTTGACCCATTCAACTTCAAGTTTAGTTAACATTCTCCAAGCAAGCTTTGCAAGGAGTGCCTTTGTTTGACTTCAGTGATTTTCTTAATCTTTAGACATCCTAAAGCCTTAGATTTAGCAACATTGTCCAATTTTTTACCCCTTGTTTTTTATTCCACCAAAAATTCCTATGAATGCCATCAAACTTATCAGTAAGTTTCTTAGGCATAGGAAAAACTGCTAAATGATGAGAAGCTAGAGTTCCTAAAACAGATTGGACCATAACAATTCTAGTGGGTTGATTCATGTTCTTACCTTTCCAGCTAGATAATCTATCATGAAATTTCTCTAGGAGATGACCAAATGTCTCCATTTTATTTTGTTGAATTAGAATAGGCACACCTAGATACTTATCTTTAAGACTTAAGGTCTTAATATTAAGAGTACTAGCAATTTGATTATTGACATGATCCATTTTAGGGATGAAGGCCATACCTGATTTCTCAAAATTGATGGACTGTCCACTATACTTACTGAAGTTCTTTATGATGTTATCCATATTCCTGTCTCCTTGAATATTGGCTTTAGCAAAGATAAGGCAGTCATCTGCAAAGAACAGATGACTTATAGCTGGACTAGAAGTAGAAACTTTGATACCTTGTAACACTCCATCATGCTCAGCTTTGACCATTAGTCTAGAAAAACAATCCATAACAATAATAAAGAGATAGGGAGATAAGGGATCTCCCTGTCTAAGACCCCTTGAAGGATAAAAAACTTCACCTGGAGAGTCATTCAGTAGCACAAAAGCAGAGACTGTAGAGATGCATTCCAAAATCATATCACACTAATCTTTATGAAAACCAAGTTTTCTAAGGATATTAATCAAAAAACTCCACTCAATCTTGTCAAAAGCTTTTGACATATCAAGTTTGACAACCATTAAACCTTTTTTAGCGTTACATTTTTTCATGGTATCAACTAATTCATGGGCAATAACTATATTGTCAGTTATTTGCCTAGAAGATAGAAAAGCAGCTTGGTATGGACTAATGAATTTATCCATAACCTTTTTAAGTCTAGTAGCAAGGAGCTTACTAATAATCTTATAAGCTACATTACTTAGGCTAATAGGTCTGAAATCATGAGGAGTTTTAGGTCCATTATTCTTAGGAATTAAGCTAATGAAGAAATGATTTAGCTGTTTTAGAAGGTGTTTAGATTGAAAAAAAACTTGTACCATCTTAATAGTATCATCACCTACTACATGCCACATTTTTTTGTTAAAAACCAGGAGGGTACCCATCTGGACCAGGAGTGGTCCATGGTTGCATTTGGAACAGAATACTTCCGATTTCCTCACTAGTAGGAATTTTAATAAGCATATAATTTTCTTCATTAGTTATATAAGGCACAATATCACAAAGAAAATCATCAGAATTAGGTGAATTTGTAGACCTACTAACAACGAGAAAATGATTCCTTAGTTCACTAGCAATACATTTCCTATCGATAATCCAAATACCAATCAGATTGTATAGTCTCAATTTGTGTCCTTATTTTCCTATATTTAACCCTATCATGCAAGTATTTGGTATTTCTGTCATCACAAGATATTACATTCTCCCTAGCTCTTTGCAAATAATAGTCATGTTTAACTTGATACCAATAGTCCAACTTGTTTTCAAGGTCTTTTACCATATTACTGACATCACTAGAACCATTATTTTGGACAAAACTATTTATCTGAGTCTGAATATCTCTAATTTGAGTTTGGAAGTTACCAAATTTGTTATGATTCCAATCCTTAAGGATGAACTTTACATTCTTGAGATACCTAGTAACCCTAAAAGCATGTGAACCATTTTCATTAGACCTCTAGTTATTTTTAATAAGCTCAGCACAAGACATATCAGAAAACCAACATTTATTAAACCTATAAGGTTTACCAGTATCATTTACCTCTCTGTCACAAACTAGCAAACTGGACAATGATCACTAGTATGTGGAACCAGATGATACACCATACAATTTGGGAAAAAATTAAACCATTTACCATTACACAGAGCCCTATCCATCCTTTCTAAGATCAAAGTAGGAACACTTCTCTTATTAGTCCAGGTATAAGGATTGCCAATATAAGCAACATCAGAAAGATTCAAATTATTAAGATGATCATTCACAAAGTCAAGATCAGTCTTACTAGGATTATTACCTCCTAATTTATCTTCTCTACTGGTGATGAAATTAAGGTCGTCACCTACTACAACCCGGGACAGTCAAAACCACTAGCAAGTGTGTAAAGAAATTCATATTGTGCATAGCAATTATTTATACAAGTCTCCCCACCAGAACAAAGAAAAAAGTGCAATAGAGAGAGATGGTAACCCGCAATAACACAAAGTCAATGTTAAAAGCTTTTAAAAGCTTATCCTCAACCAAACTTTCTGTTTATATCCGCCCCCATCATACCACGACAAGTTTTTGCTTGATCTGTGTATAAATACTGGGCTGAAATATCAATACCCAAAAAACTGATGAAAAAAAGTGAAAACCTTGTCAATTGCATCAACCACTTCTGAATCTGTCCTCCATTAATAATTCCAATCCTTCAAATTCCTCTATCTGGTGCAAACCCTCAGCTTCGCATAATTTGCAACACCCATCATCTCCATTTCCATATAAAGGAGAGCAGTGATGAGGGCTCAGAAGAAGCCAATCCAAGCTGTAGCAACATGGGTAAGGAGACAACCACCAAAGGTGAAGGCGTTTTTAGCCGTGGTATCAGGAATGACTGCTCTTGTTTTCTTGAGATTTATCGTAAACGATCACGATAATCTCTTTGTTGCAGCTGAGGCTGTTCATGCTATTGGTGTCTCAGTTCTTATTTATAAACTCATGAAGGAGAAAACATGTGCTGGTATGAACTTTCTTAATTGCTTCTTAGATTTTGGTTTTAAATATCAATTTCTTATTGAATTTTGGATGCTAGTTTGTGAAATTAATGAGAATGATATTTTGGCATTTTCTGGAATCTTTTAATTTAAATGAAAATGGAAACACCTTTAATTTTCCCCTTTTTGATCCTGTTGATTCAATTTGTGATCTATGAAAAATTATGGACTTTTATATCCTTTGAAGAAATGAAATTTCTATCATTTTTGTGATGATTTATTGGATGGGTTATTGGATTTGTTGGGTGTAATTTAAAGAATGAAATCCGAAATTTGTAGGTCAGTTTAGGGATTGAGCAAAATCTCCTTGTTGCATTACATGTTTCTGTTGTATTATATGCTAGTTGTGAAATTTTGTCAGTGTTATTATAACTCGATAACCGAATAAGTGTGATCAACAACTTATTTTCAATTTTTCATTATGTGTGAATGCTGTAGTTTCTTAGTTGAAGTGCTTGTGGTCTTCTGCTTCTTATTGCGAAGCCTCTATGATCGTAGAATGTTTGACATACCTACAAACTTAACACATAGCTTATATAAGAGTGCGTCACTTTATACAAACAAAACTACTGAGTTTCAAGGAATAAATGTAGAACCTCTTACCCTTTACAAAAAAACCAATAGGTAAATTTCCAGCACAAGGACACAATAGGACTGGATGCGTAGAAAACAGGCACCTTAACATATGATTATGGCAATTTATACTATTTCAGAATATAAACTATCTTTACATGGATGCGTAGTAGAATTAAAGACAAACTTATTTAAGTCTGGACTAATCTTACCTTTTTGTGGGCATGGTTGCCTTTTAATAGGGTGATCTTTGCCAAAACTCATCCCATGAATTGATATTTTATAGTTTGTTAAGTAGATTCCATCTGTGTGTTGTTTTATCAATTCTTATTGACGACTTTACCTCTTTTATTTAGTTGGGTAGAAACAAACTTCAGATGCTGGTTTCCATAAGTTTTAGGAGGTAATGAAGAGAGGCGTAAGAGTAAGATATGATTCAAAAGATAGTCCGTGGAGATATGATTGATGTGGTTAAAGGGTTGTGGTTTATAAGGGGTGAAAGTACTTTCGTTGGAGAAAGCATTGAATAGGACATGTAATATATGAAATACTCAAACCATGGAAAATTTTGTTAAAGGTAAGTGATGGTTCATAACTTCGTATCAAAATGTACAAATAGAAATTTATTGAATTTGGACTACTTCGATGTAGCCAAAGGTCCAAAAGAAAATGATATCTGAAATAGTGCGTGAGACCGTATATGGGTGATGACATGATGCATTGTGCATTCAAAAAATGACCATATATATTCTGGAATTGCCATGTAGCATGTACAGGTGTGTGATTATACGTAAAGATTAAACGGGACTCAGAAGGTTTTAGGTGCCTAACCAAGGGGTATTTAGTCGGTACCCTCTTTTTTTTGCTCATTCTGGTGAACATCAGTTTGTAATTCTTTGATTTACTTCTAGTTGCTGATAACAACTAAATGGTGCAAGTATATCAAGTCAAATTACCTTTACCTCTTTGATGTGCACAAGTTTTACTTTCTTGTGCGTTTTTGTTTGATGTGCACAAGTCTGTAGTGGATCCTGGATTATCTGCTGTTTCCTTTTTTTCATTTTACCATTTGTTCATCTGTTGTTTGAACTTGTTATGTAGGACTTTCACTCAAGTCTCAGGAACTCACAGCAATATTTCTAGCTGTTAGACTGTATTGCAGTTTTGTTATGGAGTACGATATACACACGCTTCTAGATACAGCCACATTGGGGACAACCCTGTGGGTTATTTATATGATCCGATTTAAACTAAGATCTAGTTATATGGAGGATAAAGACAACTTTGCAATTTATTATGTGGTAAGTTTTTATGAACCATCCCTCCTCCCTATCTCTTCTCTTTTATATCAAGCTGGTATTTGTGCAGATCAAATATTTCTCATACCACACTGGGTTATGTTTCTTTGTAATGGTTTACTGATTATTTCAAAATTTGATGTAGTTGGTGCCGTGTGCTGTATTAGCTCTAGCCATTCACCCGTCGACGTCACATAATATTTTGAACAGGATTTTATGGGCTCTATGTGTATACCTAGAAGCAGTTTCAGTGCTTCCCCAGTTAAGGGTGATGCAGAATACAAAGGTAAATGCCATAGTAGTACAAACTTGTTTATTTGCATGGATCAGTTTCTGAAACTTTCCTTAATGCATGTTTGCCGACAATTTCAGATTGTTGAACCATTTACAGCTCATTACGTATTTGCCTTGGGCGTTGCAAGGTTCTTGAGCTGTGCGCATTGGGTCCTCCAGGTTTGAATAAGCTGACACATCACAATCTTTATATTATTCTTGCTCAGAAACATGGATTTGCCTAGTACATTCCAAAATCTGATACATGTCAGTCTACTTTGACTCTGATCATCTAGGTTTTAACTGTTAAATATTATGTACCGAATCAGGCTAATTCGTAGTTTTATTGTAACAACCCAGTCAATTAGGATACCCCAACATAATTCCTTTTCTGTGGTGGCTCTTGCTCTACCTTGTACGTTTTTTTTTTTTTTTAATGAACACCTAAAGAAAGCAATCTTGCCAAATTAGTGTTGAACAGATACCCATCTTGTAGTCCCCATTTTCATTTCTTTGACAAATACCCTGTAACCCACCAATGCAGCCACATTTGACATAACTTTAGGATACTGTTTCTCCTTGCTGATTTCTCAATTTTATCCAAAGGGTTCAGCACTAATTTTATATTTTTTCTCTCTCCCCTTTTCACAGGTCCTAGATACTCGTGGACGCTTATTGACAGCTTTGGGTTATGGGCTGTGGCCTTCCATGGTTCTTTTGTCAGAGATAGTCCAAACCTTCATCCTGGCAGACTTCTGTTATTATTATGTGAAGAGGTTCGTTTACGACTTTGTGCAACACTGGTGTTTCTTGATTTAGATTCATATTGTTTCTTCCCTTGATGTACGCACTATGTGGTCAGTAACATTTATTCGTCTCTCATCTTCTTTACAGCATTTTTGGCGGACAACTTGTTCTACGTCTCCCCTCCGGAGTTGTATGAGAGTCTGAAGCGAGCTCTTCTCTTACACGGTGTGGCGCTAACTGTTCACATCAATAACTTAAGCTTAGAGAATGTGATTTTGGTTATTTTTGTTAGTTCGCCGTTTCACTCTCTCCTTTCTGTAGTAGTCAATGATGACTCTGAATTGTTGTAGCCCGGGGTAACTGTAAAGATAGAAATGCAAATGTTCTCTTGGTGCTAAAATATATTTCAAGGAAACCATGATTGTTTCATGGCTAGACTATATTATAACAGTGTAAGCATCTCCGATATTAATGCCACATCTGTTTTGGGGTTGGTATGTGATTCTCTCTCGATGTAAACCCGTTTAAATCAGTGAGTGAGCGTATAGAGAAAAAAAACGATCACGGTGGGACTCGAACCCACAATCTCCCGCTCCGGAGGCGAGCGCCTTATCCATTAGGCCACGCGACCATTTGTGATAGGTTGGAGGTATTTTATTATTTATAACATATTCGGATCGAATATCAGCCTCCCAACCTTCAGCTAACGAACCAACTTTAGCTATCCATATAAAATCATAATCGGTAGACAATGAAGTTTGGCATCTCTAAATTTAACAATTTTATGATAAATGTAGAATTTTATACGGTAAGAGGGAAAGGTATTTAAAGCGTGAAGCGTTTTTCATTTTTAGGAAGCGATGTGTATGTCGAAGCGTGAAGCGTCGCTTCATGTTTGATGCTTGAAACATGTGTTTTCTTATAAATAAATTAGTCGTAACTAGTAATTATAAATTTATTAGGAAGATAATATCTATATAAATTTTATATAAATCTAATTCTTATCAAAAACAAGGCGTGTGTAAACCAGTTCAACCTATTCCAGACGAGTGGGAGGTGGAGTGTTCGAATTCCCCCTAAAAAAATTCATATTTTTCTTTTAAAAGCTTTAAAAATTAGGCGAAATTTTTAAAGGTTCATGAAAGATGCGCTTCACATGACCGCTTCGGAGCGAAATGCTGAAATTTGAAGCGAAGCTTATGCTCTGAAGCGTGAAGCGTACGCTTTATGAAAGATGCGCTTCACATGACCACTTCGGAGCGACTGAAATTTGAAGCGAAGCGTACGCTTTTAAAAACCATAAGAGGAACATATCATTAGAAAATTTATTTCAAGTTCAATATAGCTTGGGTTGTATAAAAATTGACGTGGAATTGTAAAACAATATTAGAAAAATCATGTCGACAGATCCTTCTCAATAATAAAATTCATAATGCTCAAAAATACAAAAACGTTTCCAAGAACAGTTTTAAGTAACAGGTTTGGAATACTCCATTTTTACCCGAAATATTATTACTAATCTCATTTGTCGTGGTACATTTTCCATGAGTTAACATAACATGGAGTCAAGAATCAGGATAGATTACCGAGCAAAAAAGAAAGGAATCAGGATAGATAGTATAAAATCATGTACACAAATATGTACTGCAATGATTTAAAGCAGTATACTTAGATGACATTTGGCCGACCTCTGCACTGGTTACTGTCGCTGAGATTTTTTCTACTTTTGGATGAATAACTGTCATTGAGAATTATTAATATTCCCAAAAATATCTACATGATAAAAGTAGTAATAAAGCTGCCTTAAGTGTGCAGTGCTCACCATCAGAGATGTGAATCATTGGAAAATAATGTCCCTCCGGGGGGACACCCAATAATATCAAGGTTGCTAATGGGGGTATCATTTTGCTTGGGGGTGTACCAACCCAAAGGCAAATGTTTTTTTGTCCTATATGCATATGGTACACCCCCAAGCAAAAGCGGTACCCCCATTAGCAGTCTTGAATAATATCATGGAAAAATAATGTGGAATAGTCTTCGAACCCATTAAAAGACATGGAATTAAGACAAATGTTATCCCGTACCGTTTTGCAGGAAGCTATCCCGCTCAAGCGGCTTCTTTACCGTTAGATTATCAAATCAACTGTTGGATTCGCATTCAGGAAAGGACCCACCACTTTCAGGAAAGGACCCATCATTTCCCTTAAAGGGTTCAAGGCCGTTGGATCCAGATTTTAACGTGATCTAACGGTAAAAAAGCCGCTTGAGCGGGATAGCTTCCTGCAAAACGGTGCGGGACATCACTGCTCTGGAATTAATGGCTCGAGTGAGCTCAACATCAACCTGATAACATTAGAGGACGGTATTGTTCGTTGCATATAACAGTTCCACCTCCTACCTAGTCCAAGAATAAATTTAGACTAATAAATGCAATTCGCAATCCGACGAATAAATTTATTTCTAACTCTTGGCGAAGTATAATGTGTAGACATACTGTGAAGAGTATGTAAACTAAATTGTCATCCTGAAACCAAGAATCCTCTGAGAATCTCACTCTTGTCCCTGCATTAACCTTGAAAGAAATATTGTCCATGAAAAACCCTTGAAATTGCATAACCCATTTCCAAATAGCTTTGCCAAAGGATCCTTTAGCCATTTTAGTTTGCCAATTACGGTTAGAAGAACCATATTTTGTAAGAATAATATTTACCCACATAGCGACACCTTCAAATACAAATCTCCATATAACTTTAAAAATAAGAGCTTTATTCATAAGCTTCATATTTTTGGATATAAAAAGGAATTTGAGCATATTGATTACTTCCCCCAACCCATGGTGTGTGCGAAGGGGTGTTTTTTGGGTATGAAAGTACTAAAATACCCTTTGGTTAATTAAAAAACTTTATGAAAAGACCATTATACCCTTTCTACTAAAACATTAAAATCAAAAACCAAATTCATATATCCCCATTTCTATTTCAGTTCCGGCATTCTTAGGGTTAGGTTTTGAATTTTTTTTTCATCGTTCTTCATCCGTTCTTCGTCGATTCAAAAATTTCTTCGTCGATTAACCTACCCGAATCATAAACAATGCCTCCACGAAAGAAAACAAATGCCCAATCGAACTCAAAATCGATTGCTCAACAAAAACAGGAACAAAGAATTCCTAAGATTGCTCAAGAGCAAGAAGACGAAGAAGCAACGTTCTCTGACGATCAACCCCTCGCAAGCATTGCTTCTGTGAGAAGGTAAGTGATTTTGAGCTAGTTTATGAGTGTTTAAATCGATTTATAGCAATGGGTTTAGGTTAGAATCGCAAACCCTAACTCAAACAGTTGAGTTTCAGAGAGTACCGACACTGAAATTTGTATGAACACAATGCCGATTTTGTGTTCCGGCATTCAATCTAGGATGAATACAAGATCTGGTTTCCAACCCAGTTCACCGAAACTCAATTTCTCCTAGGCATTCAATCTAGGATGAATACGGTCTTAGGTTTTTTAGTACAAAGAGTCTTTGATAATAATTCGTGTATCTTTGGTAGTGGATTTAAAACATACGGGAGAGTTTATGAATTTATCACCGATCTGGCATAGATTTTGGGTTGCATTGTATGCCGGTTTTGGGTACAAGCATTCTTTGTAATAATTCGAGCATGCTTGGTAGTAGACTTAAAACATACGGAAAATTGTCACAAATACCAGGCATAGATTTTAGATTGCATTGTATCTGCCGTTACTTGGTATGCAGAGATTTGTCGATAGTCAATGTTTACTCTTAGGAACATTGTCCTGGCGTGGTTTATTTTAAGGTAGTCAATGCGGTATTAAACGAAGGTGAGTTGTCTTATATTCATTTCTTTTCGTGTGCTTACGATATAGGTCAAAAGCCAAGGAAGCTAACAAAAGAAAAACTAAAGATGCTGTCACTAAGAGAAGGAGGAAGGACGGTCTTGATACTCCTCAGTCTCTGCCTCCTCGAGGGAAAGATCAAGGTCGTAAGATGTGTTTGGGGGATGATACAAGAGGGATAATTTGGGAGAGTGGTGGTGACAATCCGTGAGCACGATGATCAAGATGAGCAAGATGAAGAGGAAAGTTTGGATGAAGATAATGTGGTTCCTCCAAGTCAATTAGCAAGCCAGAGCGAAGTTGGTGGGCCAAGTCAACAACCAACACAAGGCAATGGCAAGAAGGGAAACGTCAAAGTGAAAGTTAAAGGTTCCCACCTTCCTCATATTAATGACATGATACACGACCTTGAACGTGGTAGAATTTGGGTGAAGCTCAAAAACCAAAAACACTATTTGTATACAAGCACTCGTGGGCTCATACTATCTATCAAGCCTATGTAAGCATTTTTTTATCTTGTACATATGTATTGTTGTGTATTTATGTAAAATCTCTTAATTGTATTGTCTTTAATTGTAGGATCATAAGAAGGCATGCGTGTTTGCGAGAAACCAAGCCGCGGATTGTTGGAAATTGTCCGAAACGAATGTGAAGAGGTCCAACAAATAGTAAAGGATCTTGGTATATATGCTTTGGTTGAAAATTATGTGAAGCCCGATTAAATTCTTGTCAATTGCTTAAAAGAAAGGTATCATGGTGAAACCGATACCATGCACTTCCTTTTGGGGAGATGACCTTCATCCACCGAAGATGCTCGAGAACATTCTAGGCTTGAATGTTATCGGCAAATCAATTGCGAGATGGAGTTGAGTCTGGACCTAGAATGGTCGAAGTTGCACTGGTCGACTAACAAGGTCGTTTGGTTGGGACTACAAAACTTAAATGGAGAGCTTTTATGAATCCACGTATGGTAAGACAAAGACAATCAAGTTGAATTTGCTTAAGAATAATTTTGAAAACACAAAGAAAAGAAGTTTGGAGGATGGATGTGACCATAAACAAATTCGTTATCTGCTTGACATTTGCATACTGTTATACATCTTGGGCACTAGGGTATTCCACGACACCAATGGCTACGGGTTAGTGGGAACTACCTTCAATACTTGGATCCGTTGGAAGATGTCTATAATTATTCTTGGGGCACCCCGTAATGGCACATTTGATGACGGAGATGAGAAGGGCCTCTAAGGCTTAGTATAGTACCTAATCCCATATACAACAAATGGCATCGTTTGACTCGGATGAATATTTAGCAATCACCCAGGCATGGTACGCCGAAACTCGTCCTTCAACTATAGATAACAGCACGCGGGATTCCATGTGGTTGAATATTGTTAACAAATTTATTCACGATTACGGTAATCTTTAAGGAAGAAGCTGCTCAACAAATCGAGCAACGACACGACATCATCCTAAATGC